>APFE031273384.1:0-28473 GCA_000404065.3 Pinus taeda | reverse complement strand
TATCATAAGCCACTCTCAAAAGAGGACTTTGTCAAAATATTTCAAGAAAATTCTGCAATGAGGCTAGTGGAGAAGAACTCTTCTCCTCCATCAGCCTAATCTTTGTTTCTTTCTGAATTGAAAAAAAAATAAAAAAATGTGTATAAGCCTGAAAAACAATCTCAGATTGGCGGTCTTATACAGAAAATATGGAGTGAAAATCAGGGACACCTGACACTCTATATTTTCCAAAAACATCTCTCTCTCTTTCCATCCTCACTTCATCTTCATTGCATTTCACTTCACCTTCATCATTTTTCATCTCCATTTCACTTCATTCCATTTCATTTTTTTCACTTCACTCCATTCACTCCATCTCATACCATCAATAAAAGTCCCTTTTAGGACTATTTCCATTCAGTTAGTCTTTTCCTAACTAACTTTGTGCAGTTAAAAGGGAGATGTCTTAGTTTCCGCAGCTGGAAACCGTTTCCGCAGCTCGCACCAGTTTCTGCAGCCAGAAACGATTTCTGCAGCCAGCGTCACTCTGTCTCTACAGCCAGCAGCACTCTGTTTTCAAGGGAAAATCTCAGTTAAAGGTTAACCTCATCATCACCAAAGGCAACAAGGATATGAGGCACCTACAGGATCAAAAAGCAATAATAGATCAACAACCTTAATCAACAAATGGCAAACTCATAAAGGTATGATCAAAATATTTTCCAAACAACAATTTAATGTCATTTTATGCATAGTTATTAAATCGTGAAAAGAGCCACTAAATGCAATGATTCGGCAAGATCATCCCACTCCTTCTCCATGATAATACTTCATCCACCTCATACCCTTCTAATGGTCCCATAATCATTCTTAATTCAAACTCGAAATGGGACTGCGCTTTCATTTATTGGCCGTATGAGGAAAAAGTGACCTATTGTACTACGTCTCTTCTCCACCATGATCTCCGCAGCCAATGCTGAGACGTGTGCATAAGCCACCTGACCCTAAAGGATTCAGCTGTTATTCCATCCACTTATCATTCCATTTCCACACACATTGAACTCATTTCTCATGTTTGTCTTCTACTCCCTCGTACTCACACCATTTCCACTTTCATTTCTGCTACAAACTCCACAGCTTTGTTTCAAACCCCGATTACAGTTCTGCAATATGCCTTGCATTATGTTACGACTACTCCACTTACAGCCGTAATCCACCTGTTTTTCCCGTGAGCATCCTCCTTGAGCATCCACACACAGTCAAAGCTTCAGCCGAAGTTGAGAGCCGAAGATTGGGAAGCTGCTTAGAGATGAACCTAAAGGTTCAAAGTATTTAGAAAGGTATCCACAGACGAAGGAAGCACTAAAGAAAGCAAAATGGTTAAAGTTTATTCAAAAATTCAGAGGGTATGATAAGGAGGTAACGAAAGCATTTGCTCAATCCTTCAATGGACACACCGTGGAAGTAGGGGACCTGAAATTCACAATAACAGAGAACACCATAGCAACAACAACTAGTCTACCTCAGGTGGGAGACAGATGGTTTAAGAACAGAGGGTTGGAAGATCAGGGATGGAAAAACATGCTTAAGAACCCAGGTATGGACACTTCAATATTCACTAAAGGGATTCCTGTACATGTAATTAAGGAAGAATGGACTACATTGTTATTACTTGTTCAAAAGTTTATCACATGTGAGGGCTGCTTTGGCACTATGTATATGTACCATGCAAGAATTATGATGAACTTCATGGAAGGCCATGCCATCAATTTACCCTACTTTCTGTTAGCAAGCCTAAAGAAAATGAGTTCCACTGTCAAAAAGAATGAAGGCCATATTGAACCCCACTTGTATCATCACGGGTTCATTAAAATTCTCATAGAGGATCAATTGAAAAATAATAACGATACATGGGGAAAGTTTTTAGTCAGGAATCATGTCCAAGAAGTAACTGAAGCTTCCGCTAGCAGTTCTCCTAGAATCCCAAAAATAAGTAGGAGAAGGAAAAGAGATGTTGCAGCCCAAGATCCTCCTATTGTAGAAACTCAGGAAACCACTCAAGAAGAAGAGGAAGAGAGAGATAAAACCAAGAAACAGAAAAAGGATAAAGGGAAAACAATTGTTCAAGAATCATATCCATCACCTGAACCTTCAGTAAAAGAAGAGTCTCAAACCTTGGCTGATAGACTATCACAACTTCAAGCTGCTGCCCTCTCAAAGAAGAAACAGAAAGAAAAACAGAGTGCCTAGCAAAAGAGCACTAGTGCACAAGTGATAAGAAGCAGTAGACTTAAAGAAAGAATGAGTGTGACTAAAGAAAAACAATCACATTTCATTGATTTGGGAGAAGGTACACCTGAAAAGGCTCCAACTCAGCTTGACCTTGAGTCCACTCCTCCACGTGAAGAGAGTCCCTTTCTGCCAGAACCTCAAACAGAATTTGATTTTGAACATAGCCCAAGAAGAACACCTGAAATTGATCCTGACTAGCAGGAGATACACAATTATTTGGAGATGTTGGAGCAATCAGTTGTAGGTCCAAGCACTATATTGCCTCTTAATGAACAAGTCCAATCTTTAAAACAGGAGGTGTTTGAACTAGAAGTCCCGAATCAGAATATTAAACAAGAAAACGAAGCATTGAAAGAACAAAGCAAGGTGGACAAAATTGTCCATTACAATACCATGCTTCACTTAGGACTCTGGCAGAAGAAGAACAGAAAATTGAAGAGAAAATGTAAGAAACTGAGCAGGGCATTGATCAATTTGAAATTCAGGTGTTTAGTTAGGAAACCAAGGACAATTTTGGTAGCAAGGAGAAAGAAAAGAAGGCTAGATGTTTTGGCAGAAGCATCTAAGCACATGGATTGAAAAACAATGACAAAGTTTTGGTTGCATGAGGACATGCAACACCTTCACAGTGGGGGTATGTTGAGCCTCAAACCTGCACTTCTTTACACATCCCCTCAGCCTCCTTTTCCTATTCATTTCCTTCTTTTGCCACTCATTCCCTCCATCAAATTGCTCAAATCATTGTATTTTAGGACTTTTTACATGGTTTGCTAATTATGCTAATGACTGTGTTGTTGGTTTAGAATTTTGGTTCAAAGTGCTGCGTTTCCGCAGCTCACACAAAGTTTCCGCAGCTGATCCCAGTTTCCACAGCCAACCCGGATTCGGCAGCTGTTTTATTAAATGATATGTTCCAGGTGTCCTCTGGGAAGAAGAGCCACATGGGCAAGTTTGTGGAACTAAGGACATGGCGTGTGTCCTTGCAGCTCACCTAAACCAGTCATAAAAACCTGTGGTCAACGAGGAGGCAACTACGGTCAACAGAAGTCATTGGCGGTGGTACGGCTCTGCGTGTTCTGTTTTAGAGCACGTGAAGAACAGGTGGCATCTTCCTCAGCCATGAAGACAGTGGGAAACATGAATCCAATAGCAGATTGAATGCCCACAATGACCATTGCCTAAATCCGAGGACACAGCAAGATTACGTGTTTTTACACAGCTGCTTGAATAGCTTAGTTTTCGTTAAGTTAGTTTGCTTTCCTCTGTTATAAATAAAGCGTCTTTGAATGCTGGATAGTTAGCCGCTGATATGTAATTTTGAACTCCCCACTATACTTTCTATTTTCGTACATAATATATGAGAAGACTGTTTTCCATTTGAGCGTGTAACTGATCATTGAGCCGGCTGGAGTAGGCAGAGGGCCCCTGTTTACTAAAGGCCTGTATAGTACTCTTTAATTTCCTGCATTTCTTTTTCTCATTTTATGTATAATAGTTGTACAAAATGCCTTTGATTGTTGTGTTTTGATCATGTACAATAGTTGTATATATATTTTGAATTCTTCTTATTTATATTTCTGTACTTTTCCATGACTGATCAGTGTGTTATGCAGGTTTCTTAGGCGTGCCCGGGACAGTTTCTTTCTTTTCTTTTTCACAATTAGTGACACTTGTGATCATCTTGTCTATGTTGCTGACCTTCCTTGTTTGCAGCCTTTATTTCCTTACTATCATTTCTTTAATTTGCATAGTTGCTTTCTGCTTTTAGACATCAAGTTGTTTACTTATTGATGGTTTCTTCTCCATAATTTAATATCTTCATTGAGGACCAAAATATCACTTAGCACAGCTTGGTTTAATTGCTCAAGAACTCACAATTGCTTGGCTTATTTTTAACTGTTTCTCACATGATATATTCAGTTAAAAGATAAGAGGTTAAGAATAAGTTAAAGTATTTGTGACTAGTCTTTCTTTTATGTAGATTTACTTCAGTTTCACATTGTTTAGTTTTTATTTTTAGCTAGATTTGACATAGATTTCATCTTCATTTTCTTGCAGCAGCAGAGATACTAGGCCAATGTCATCAGTCTTTTATTTGATGCCTTTATTTTCCTTTAAGAGTTGATTTCATTTCAGTTGTTGTTCAAGCTTTCTTGTAGAATACTTTTAAGTTATAAGAAATCATTTAAAGCTCATCACAATATCACACACTTAACTTGCTTTATTTCATTTCCATCACATCACAGTAGGAGAGATATACTTGAAAACAAACTTAAAAAGTTAAAAACGACAAAAGCTTAAGAAACAGTTGCCTAAGTACATACAGTACACCTCACTTCATCAGCTTACGTTCCCCGGGTTGACATTTAAAAGTTGCAATTTAGACATCACTAAATTGACCAAATAGTATTAGGTCCCTATTCCAAGTGGAATCACTCAAAAAGACCTCTGTTAACCCATGCAAAAAAAAAAAAAACATTACTAGTCGAAAATCTAGAAATTAGAGAACTAGTGAGCTAGTAAATATAAAAAATTCCTAACCGAATAAAGTGAAAATGCAATGGAGTAGTTTTCGTTATGAACTAGATTTTTTTTTATCTAATTCAGGTGGAATCAATTCGATTGAAGCTTGTTAGCATGATCTAAAAAATAGTGGAAATCTACTATTCTTTGATAAAAAGTAGGTCCAACAATCTAGATTTGGGAATAAGAAGACTAATCCAAGTAACTCAATGATTCCTATGAACTTACAAAGCTTTCCAAGGATGAAATAATTCTTGTGATCCTACAAAATAACTTACATCAATCAATTAACTCAGTCCTACAACAAGAAATCATTATTTCTAAATGTAGAAATAGAAAGAAATAAAATCTAAAGATGCATGTGAATAAGCAGTGAAAAGAAGGAAATAAAATGATACAAAAGGGATCTAAAGCTCCTGGGATTTCCAAGCTCAAGGAAAATTAGAGACCTTTGGAGGAGAACAAGATTTAGAAGCTGAACATGGCACAAATCTTAATTATTTTTATCAATAGAATTACATCCCTGCAAGAAAATACAATGGAGCTGCAAGAATACAATCTCTCTCCAAAATAACACTAATGAAAATCTCCCCCTAGAGAAAAATTTCACTTGGTACTCATACAAAATGTTTAGGAATCATTTCCCATGGATGGAGGAAGATATCCCCACCAAAATCCCTTGATTATTGGATCTAGTCCCCAATACTAGGAATTTGAATGAAATGGCAGTGAACATATTCCTAGATTTTCTCAAGCATTCCCTAGAGGAAAATTCAACTTGGTACTTATAGAAAATGATTAATAATCATTCCCAAAGACTGGAGGAAGCATTCTCCAATGAAATCCATTGATTAGTGGATCTTCTCCCTTGATTAGTGGAACACGTTCCTAGATTTTCTCAATCATTGGAGGTACACAATTTTTGCCATAATTCCATAATACCTTATTGACTTATTATTATTATTGATCCTCTAGTAGTAGGGAAAAAGTACCTAAATTATCTCCTCCTCCAACTCTTCATAATCTGCCCAATATTCTCATAATATTCCACAAAAAATAAATACTATTAGGCACAAATATTCAATTATTCATAAACCTTCCTAATGAATATATTAGAGTTAAAAATAAATAATCTAATGCAAGAAGATAGCTTTAATGTGCTGAAGTATGGTCATAGGCCTTAATTTATGTTTTAAATTAGAGGCATGGGCCTTGATTTATGTCTAATTTAGAGGCCCATCAGATCCATGAATGGATGACTGTCTATATGATCATAGCCATCATAATTTTTAATATTGCACTAATCTTGAAATGATAGTTTGGATGGATGGAACTAGACCCGGGTATTCTATCGCATTCACTTGATTTTCCAATGTATGAGTGTAACCATGTGAATAATGGAGCTAGAGTCAGATATGACATACACCATATGATTACCAGCCAATAATGTGAGTCGTTAATAGACTTGAGAGAAACCATTGATGATGTTAATCTCTCTCAAGGTAAAATAGTACAATGTGTATGGTGTGAATGAATGAGTTGAAGTCAAACACCACACAAAATCTTTAGATAAAATGTTAATGATGAAAACATGTCACTGAGAGTAATGAAATTTACCATCGATGTATACAAGTCCTAAGATACTGAAGGAAAAGTTTCTAAGTCAACTTCCTGGATAATGAGCTGATATCGACAGGAAGTGACCTGTTGTAGGATGACCTTGATGTATACTCCATGAACGACATGAAATGGGTATCATGATTTGAGACAAAAAGATGCTAATGTCAAACTCGTTCAGGAATGGAAGACATGGAATAAAGGGTTATGAGTATCGTAGAAAATATCAATTGAATGATTTCTCTTGAACATATCATTGATGCTAAATGGAGTTAGCAAGATCGACCCAAAACCAAAAGCTACAGGATTTTCTATGGTGTGATGAACAAGAAACAAGCATATTTCCCAACCCAAAATCCATGAAGATGAAGTGGAAGGGTATCATGTTCAAGAGTGACTCTATGCCATTAGTAGGTAGAGTACCCTATCTTCCCAATTTCTCCAACCATTTTCGGTTACTACCTCTTTATGTTTAAACAAGCTTGAGTAGGATAACATATGCTTGATTTGTAATTTCATCCTTCAGATGAATCCTTCTGAATATTTTTAATGAACCCTAAGAAGCAGTGGTTCGGTCCCGTGATGTTTGACAATTCCATCATTGTTTGATGCTTTTACGAGTCTAGTGAAGGTCTAAATCAACTTCTTTTCATGTTTAGAGAGTTTGAAAAAGAGGTGAAAAAGAAAAATCCAAAGGTTCCTTTTCATAAATAGTCTCTTGATTCTGAAATGAAAAAAAAATACTTAGGAGAACCTCTTAGTCATGTTTGACTAAGGTATTCATTTTTCGTAAATAGTCTATCTCATATCAGAAAAGGGTTAAACATATATTGAGTAGACGTCTTTTCATTACTATAATGAGTTTGAAAAGGCAAGTGCTTGACAATGTTTTCATATTTAGGGAGTCTGAAAAGAGCTTAAAGAGGACTCCTCCAAGAGGAATGAGTGGTATAAAGAGTATAAACTTGTTCCAGTGATGATGGAACTACTCAAAACATGTAGTGGTTAACATGCTGGCTATTATGACCACTCATTGCAGCAGTTTCCCGGGAAACGGTAAAAAGATCAAGTGAATGTGTATGATCGACCAAGAAGATGGTAACATTGGAAAGAGAAAACCAAGGCTTATATGGCATAAACAAACTTATGAAAAGAACAATAAAAAAGGCCAGGATGAGAAGGGTTTCATTTTTACATAAGCTTGAAACATGGGAAACTATGCTTGAGATTGGTTTCACTTTTACACAAGCTTGAAACATTGGAAAGTATGCTTGTGATTGGTTTCATTTTTTACACAAGCTTGAAACATGGGAAAATATGCTTGAGATTGGTTTCATTTTTACAAAAGCTTGAAACATGGGAAACTATGCTTGGAATAAGTTTGCATGCCCCCAATATAATGACTCAATTTGTGGTACATTCCCCCTAAGCTTCATTTCATGCAGCTAAATAGACTACTTATTACTAACATGTGGATGGAATGAACGTTCATTTACAAGATCAAGTGAAATACTCGACTAGGAATTTACAAGATCTAATCAAAGAATCGAATTGGAAGAGGATCTATCACATTTTTCAATGAGATTAACACAACAAAAGAGCTATGATCAAGGGATGTTTTTTCATTTTTTAACAAGCTTGACACAAGAAAATAAACTATACTCTAGGACCTTATTTCATTTTTTAATGAGATTGACACAAGAAAAGGAACTCTGCTTAGGTGCCTTGATCACGACCTATAGAAGGCCATGTCTTCCAAGAGGTTCTCATTAGACGGGTGAACAACACTCTAGAAGGTATCAAAGAATATAATGGAAATATTAGACTCCAATGCCCCCACTAAATGATGCACTACATCACCTACTAGATCATCAGTAGACACGAGCATGGAACAGGTTGACACATAATTAATCTATGGAGGGGGAGATGCCACTTACATATAAGGACCATTTAGGAAATTTGGTTGAGTGGGAGTCAAATTTGGACTAACAAATGAAAGATGTTCAATGGTCATGATTCTTCCTTCATGCGGGAAAAACATCACACAAAAGAATGAAGAGACAAGAGCCCCCATGTCACAAATACAATCATACCTAAGGAGTAAATTAAAATCCAAAGGGCCTTGGACTATCATCACATTCATATAGACACTATTTTCACCTAAAGTAATAGGCAACTAAGGAAGGATCTCTAATGGTTGACCAGTTCCTTTGTTAAAAGCCAATAGGTTCTAGGTAATGGGAACAAGTTATAGAGAACCTAAAATTCATAAAGTATTTGAGGACAGAATACTAATAGATGTGCCTTCATCTATGACTATTCCAAGTACGAGCACATTATAAGCCAGCACTATGATTTGGAAAGGAATGTAAGGAGGAATATGACATAAATTTACTACCATCTATAAAGAATATGACAAATCCAACCCTAATGTTGTATATGGTAGTAAATTTATAGGAGAGGGATGCTAGTTTAGAAATTCTTATCCATTTATAAATCTAGGCTTGAGATCCTCTTAAGATGGGAGGATGAAATTGAGGGATAAGAGGTGAAGTCTCCAAGGTAGGGTCATATAGGACTCAAGCTTATTATCCAAGGTAAATGGTTAAAACAACCCTTGAGAGCTTTGATAGAGAAAGCTTCGATATTCTTTTTAATTTTCCCAAATTCCTAGAATCAACACACTCGCAACAAGGAGAAAGTTGTTGCTGATCAACACTGGTGTAGAAAGGAGCAAACTACTACTAAACATAGGTATCTAAAGGGGAAGGGTGTTCTGTAGCTCAAAAGCACTGTCTTTTGGAAAATAGACCACAAAAATTAGTTATTTGGAAAATTAATGCTTAGGGATTTGTGTAGGGATGATGAAAAAATGTTCACAGATGGTGATTGATCCAGTTTGCAAGCCTATTGACCAGATGCAATAAAATGGCCTCTAACACTAATATTTTTTCCAGAAATTTGGAAGACCAAGGAGTTCTAAGCTCATAAGCTCATATGGAGGCACAGTTTCTCCAACTCCTCTAATTTCATCTCTCACCTAAGACAATATGGATAGGTATTGAACAATAGTTTCAATTTTACCCATTCAAATGTTCTTGATCTTATACCCCAATTCCAACTTCCTGGAATCACTTCTGCTTTCGAATAGGTTTCTGATATTTTTCCACATTGCAAAAGAAGTCTCTCCATGCAAATTTGAAACCACATTATCTCTGACTCCCTCAAGGATAATCCTCCTAGATTTCGTTATATCTTTCTTCCATTGAGCCAACTATTGTGCATATGATGTTGTTGGGTTTGGAATATCACTTTTTGTGTATTCTAATACTCCATTGTCAACCATCACATCTTCCATTCTATCTTTCCAACCACAAAAATTTGAATTAGCCTTGAATGCATACTAATGCCTTAATCCATTAAAAGACATTGTTCCTGCACCAAAGAAAATATCTGCACCACAAATATGCTATTCAAAAATTCTTTGAGAGATGATCGACAACCTAGTTTCTATGTAGGTTTAAACGTACCTTTGATACCATGTAGAAATAACTTGAAATTTGAATTTGCTAATGAAATCAATCTAAAATTATTAAAAGACATTGTTCGTTCACTAAAGAAAATACCTGCACCAAAAATATGTTATTCAAAAATTCTTTGAGAGATGATCATGAACCTGGTTTGTATGTAGTTTTCAAATTACTTTTGATACCATGTATAAATAACTCGAAATTTGCAAATGCTAATGAAACTAGTCAAAAATCATTAGACATTGTTCCTACACTGAAGAAAATACCTGCAACACAAATCTTCTATTCAAAAATTCTTTGAGAGATGATCCAGAAGTCTGTTTCTATGTGGTTTTCAACTTACCTTTTATACCATGTAGAAATAACTTGAAATTTTGAACTGCTAATGAAATTAGTCTGAAATCAATATACACAAATTTCTTCTACTAAATTATGTAGAAGGAAAACTGGCAATATAAACACATCCAATCATTTAATCACAATGAACACATTTTTTGTTGGGGAACCCAACTAGGAAAAATCCCTCCTCTCTTTGTATTATATCAGATGAGAAAAATGATGTATTATAATGACAACTTCAACACTTGAAGCTCAATATGCACAACAATACTAATCTACCCCTCCTAATACTTAGGAAATATAAGCCTCCTGCTTCCTCCTATATCCTTGCATAATTCCCGATTTGAAAAAATAGGGAAGCTCCTATTTCCTTCTATAATTCCCAAGGGAATTATCTCACCTACTCAATACAAACATTGTACACTCACTAGTATACAATAATGACTACAATTGTGCCTTCTCCCACTTCACTAGGAAATTCAAATTTTTTGCATGATCTAAGTGGATATTGGTGGCCACCCACCTATTCCACTTGGACCCTCACCATTGTTCAATAAGTTTTTTTCAATTTCCTTAATTCTAGCAAAGTTTACTATTTTTGGTAGTTTTTCATATCCTAAACTTCTAGAGTTATTTTTAGGCGCTAAACGAGGTTTTTTTGGCAATATTTATCTAGGCAGTTTCATTGAAATTATGTTTTAAGTTGTAGTCCTTGGAGAGATATTTCCAACAAGGTATCATGCACGCCAAACATAGATAATATGACCAAGTTACAACCTCGAGAAGTTCGCTGCAAAACTAACCCCAATAGGGCCCATAAACTCTTGGTGTTACATCTCCTCAGGTTAGGGTTTTGGTTGTTTAGGGGTTTTTGTTATTGTTCAGTAATAAAAAGGCCCTTGAGCCTCATTGTAACTCATTTTATAGGCATCTAGCCACCACATCTCTTCTTAGAGATAAGCTACCATCGCTGGATCTAGTCTCATTTCCATTTTGTTTGTAAGCATATTTCATTATTTGATATTAATGAAAGGAAGTGTCATTTCTGCTGCATCTCTGTATGTATGGTTATATCTATAATTTTTTGTGCTCCTATTTAAATTCAGATTATTGGTATCATAGTGGTCTTCTCTTTCTCTATTTTTCTTTGCATGTCCCCAACAAGGTCGAGATATAAGGAGTTAGGGCTTAAACTAGTAGAACCTTTGCAAAAACATCCTCGTAAATCCCAATGGCCTCCCATGGGGGCAGAAAAAAAAGCCAAGGGAGCAGAAGATCATATCGAACTATTGCTTGAGGAGACCCTCAAGAAACAAGGGAATGCAATGATGGATAAATTTGCCTAGATCCTTCAAGGGTTTCCCACCGACACTGCATCCACATCCAACAACCACTCTGGAGGCTCCACGCCTTTTAAGGTACAAGTAAAGTTTGACATTCCCATATTTGAGGACCAAATAGATGTAGATTCCATAGGTAAATGGTTAAATCTGCTAGAAGGATATTTTTTTGTTCATGCTTTTTCTAGCCAGGAAAAGATTACTTTTTCTCTTCTCAAAACCACCCCCCACGTCAAGGACTGGTGGGAAACCTATTGCAAGCAGAAGGATAAAGGTACAACCTCACTATTTTTAGCCACTCCGATTTGGAATTCATTTTTATATTCCATCGAGAGGTACTACCCTATCGAGAGCTACAAGGACAAATACATAAAGTGGACCACCCTACGACAGGGAAGGGACCAAGATGTGCTAGAGTTTACCATTTTTTTCATACCCTTCACACAAAGTTGGGTATCAAGGATTCTGAGAAACATTTGGTACTCATGTACCATGATTACCCACATGGATACATCCAGGATGAGATGGAGTTCCTGGGCATCTCCTCACTTGGCACGACATACCAATATGTTGTCAAGATTGACTAGAAGTTTAAACAGAAGAAGCGAGACTTAGGATTTGTTAATTCAAAGCAAGGTAAAGGTGCCACCAAACCACAGAATAAAGGAAATAGCCAAGGCGAGATGACCTAGGAGCACCCGCCAAGGCCATAAGCAAAGGAAAACACTGTGAAGCTGAAGAAGGAGACGGGAAAGTGGTGTGAGTTCCATATGAGCTCCACCCACAACACAAGTAAGTGTCAGGCTAAGAAATCACTAGTGGCTGCACTGTAGGCTTTAGAATCAGATGCATGCTATGACTTGAGTTAGAACCCAATAAGGGGAATGATAAAGGGAAGCATATTATTGATGCAAAGCCCAAGGCCACCGTCAGTGCCACAAATATCCAAAAGGAGGAACATGAATATCTAGAGGAGGAGGAGCATGTCTTCCACTCCTAGATGTGGGTAAAGGGTTCACCACTATAGTTTATTGTTGATAGCAGGAGCCAAAATAAATTTATTACAGTAGAGGTTGTGAAGCAGTTGGGCTTACTGACCACAACACACCCACAATCATACACCATCGGGTGGCTTCACCAAGGATGGGATTTGTGCATGAACCAACAATACCGCCTTTCATACATCATCAAGCCCTTCACAGACGATGTATTATGTGACGTTGCTCTCCTTGATGTTTGTGATGTATTATTTAGATAACCATACTTGTGGAAGTGACATGCTATGTATGAGTCAATGCCTCATGCTCTTATTGTTACATTGGGAAATAAGTTGTACATGATACCGGAGGTAGCTGCTTACTACCATCTCTCTGGTTACTTGAAAACAAGGAAGTAATCTCATTTCCAAAACTGAGAAATTTTTTTTCCTAATGATAAACGATCAATGAAAGAAGAAGATGGTAGCCACGAACTCCAGGCAAGCCCCCTCAACGCGACAACAACTGATGGACAAGTGATGAGCCTCATCATTTGATAATTATATGCGCCTTAATTCACCTCCTAGCTTAGTCAAACCAACTATTCTCATAACTTACTGCATATTGTGATTATATTTTGTTTATGAGATGAGTTAGAGTTAGATATTTTTCTTTGTGGTCTAATGTGCATTTTATGCAGGATTAAAGGATAAAAGCAAGGAATTTCGGCAAAGAACAAGGTCAAAACTTGAATGAATCAAGGGGGAGGGATTATAGGAGGGAAATCCTCCTCATTTACTGCCCCTCTATTTGAATATTCGTCCATCAGCTCAGAGTGCAAATAGCCAAATCATGAGGACTAGAAGGCAGTCGAGCAAGTGAAAGACAAAGCACCAGTTTATCTCAAGTTTGGGAGCTGAGCCTTCCTAATTTTAAGGAAGTTGTTGGAGACTTTAGATGTATAAGTAGAGAGACCTACGACCTCAATAGGATTCAAATTTTTATTGTAAAACTCTACTCTATTTCTGAGCTGCAAGACTTGTGATAGTTTTTGATGTAATCTCTCGTTTTGGTAATAAGAATGAGTTTTGAGTTTTTTTTTTAGCCAAAATTGAGTTACCTTAGAGCGCTGAAGCTCTTTGGTTAAGGCCCAACCCTAGCAGCCAAGGCTCCTCTTTATTGTACATGTATGCTAGTATAGGTCCATAGCTTAATTGTTCATTTGCTTAGTAGATGCATTTCCATTACAACAATGTAGATTAGATTGGTTGTGTGATAGTTTGCTTCCATTTGTGCCTTCTTTCAAGTAGTAGGTTAGCAAGGAGAAAAAGGATCACCACAAGTTTGTCAGTAGGTGTCTCAGCCTAACTTCCTCCCTCTTGGACCATGACCTAAGGAAGGGACCTTTCAGGAGCCCCAAAAATAAAGATTTCTAGTTCTTGTATGAGCTTTGGAGTTTATTGTCTTTGATTCAGTATTTAGTTCATGTTGCAAGGAAGATTTAATTGTCATATTTTTCCATCTCCATTTTTGCAATAATATCTCACTCATACTTTCATTCCCTTCAACAACTTTCTTCATGCATAATATAGGCAGTTGATTCATGCTTTCCTAGTTTATGAAAATCTATCTTGTTGCATAGTTCTCTTTTGAATACACACATGTTTTATGTAGATCAGATACTTCAAGAGGAGACCAAGACTTCATAACCACCAGCCACCTTCCACTTCATCCACCTTAGCGATCACTTGTTTCACCGCCACCCTGACTAGTTTTTCATCATTTTTCATTGACATTCCGCTAAACATATTGACCAAATCTAGCCATCACTTATCTTGGATATTGACTCCTGAGTGCTCCTAAACCTTATAACACTCCATTCCACCCATCACACTTCCTTCCTAAGCTTCCCAACAATTCCAACAATTCACAATTAGCTCTCAGCTCTATCTTGTAGGTTTCCTAAAATTCCTACAAGCTCATCCTGTAGGTTTTCCTGAAATGACTTGTTTTGAGGCCTAATTGATGGGAAACCTCTAGGAAGTCACAAAAATCCTCCTAGGTTCCCTCCACACCATCCAACCACTTCATAAACCTTCTATCCATCCTCAAACATCTTCCATCCACCTGTTACATCCACAAGAACAATTAGTTTGCATACTTGATTTTTCCTAAAAAACCAAAAAAGGTGAAAACATATTTAGTTTAGTTTCTTTGCTTGCGCATTAGTATGGTTTGATGCTTTTTACGTCCACAACTTAGATAGTAGCATTTGTTTATTGTTGATTTAGTAATTCTGCTTAGCATAGCTTCTTAAATGGTTAATTATGGTATGGTATGGTTTAGCATTACACGTTGGCCTTTTCCATTACTGCAGTAGAGTAATTCTCTTAGAGTAGATTTTCCCTTCTTCCACCAAAGAATCAAGCTTCTTCTGACTCTATAGAAGTCTAGCTTGGAACCCTAGTGGTCTCTCGCTAGATGAACAATGAAAATAGGCATAACTATCACTTTTACTTATGCATACAAAATTGTCACCTCCAAGTTTGTATGAACTCCAGGTTGATAAGTAAAGCTGGTAGCCCAGGAATTACAGAATCCTTGCTGCAATACTAGCACTCATCACTTTTTCGCACCGTTACCGGGGAGGTGTCTGAGTAGAATGTGATTACTTCTTTCTTTTCTTCTATTTCTTGTCTTTATATTCTGCCATTAGTTTATTTCTGCAAAAGTAATCTAGTTGGTTCATTTCTTTCAATTTGCATTATCTACTTTCCTTTCCATTTTGCAAGTAGGATTTCAATTCAGTAAGTAGCCTTTTCATTATGTCAATAATTTTCATTAAATCAGCAATTTCAATTATGCAAGTACATTTCAAGTTTAAAAAAAAGAAAGAGTACAAAACCACCCCAAAAATATTTCCTTTCCTGCCTCGTAGCAATAGGGACAACTTAGGAAATTTTTTTCCAAATACCCCCACTGCTTCCAATAGCCAATCTCCTCTCTTCTTCGGTGGATATGAACTGGAGGAACCCTTAGGTGAGTAACCTGACATATTTGAAGAACCTACATGGGAAGAAGAAGAAGAGGAGCCCATTCCTACTGAGCTAGTGGGTGAAAATCAAAATGACAGAGGGTATAGAGAGAGAGTTGAGGGTGACTTCCCCATTAGGGAAAACAGTGGGACACTAAGATGAACAATATAAACCCCTATACCCTACCTCATTTCCATTGCCTAACCACAGAGGACCCCGACACTTTCATGTTTGATTTTGTTGTTATATGATGAACCTATGACTATAGAGATGATGAGAAAAAGTTAAAACTATTTCCTTCTACCATCAATGATGCATCATTGCACTGGTTCATGGCTTTACTTGAACATAGCATCACAACTTGGGCTTAGATGCAGTAGCTCTTTAGCAACAAATAAGAGGACTACTGTTGGTCAAAGGATACTAAAAAATAATTTTTTAGGATGACCATAGGCCATGATGAATCCTTAGAATACTACAAAGAAAGGTTCTAGCTCAGTTACAAAAGGGCCAAGTGCACACTTGACCCTGAGTCAATAAAACTAGTCCTTCTTAGGGGAGTAAGAGAAGATCTTATGGATACCTTAAATTTGTTAGTAGGAGGAGATATCTACCAATTACCCTATGAGTATGTCAAGTCTGTTTTTAGAAACCATTCTAGGGTAGCCAGGAAAAAGGGTAGGGGTAGTCAACCTATGGCTAGTACATAATCTTCCAACTCATCCATCAAGGGTGAAATTAGAAACATGCTAGAAGATTTAAAAATTGAGATGTTGCAAACCCTTGCCTTGCAACTAGACACCATGAACATCAAAAGGAAGTATAAGGAAGTACAGAGAGCCTTGGCCATATTCAGTCCTATATGCACCAGGAGGCATCCTAGGAATGAATGTCTATTGAACTCTATTGAAAGTTTCTTAGTCTATGAGGAAAACCACTCCACAAAAAAGTGCCCTTCTTTACCCATACTCAAAGTTGTATATCAAGGAGTTGAAGGGGTCATTAAGTAGCTTTGCTACATTAACCAAAGGAGACCTCCTAGGCCTAGACCATACCAATAGGGCATGCAAGGGTCATTCCATGTATATTACAACCCCAACCAAGCCACAAATATACCTTCTTGGGGATTGGTGAGCACCAGTATTGTAGGAATAATGCTGCAACTCCTGGCTAGATACTTTACTCTTATCAACCTGGTAGTTCGTAACAAGCATGGAAGCAATGGTACTATATGCATAAGTACTAGTTCTTATTGCATGTTGTCACTTGGTCAGCTAACGCAAGATCACTAGGAGCTCAAGCCAAATTCTATGGATTCCAGAAGAAGCTCTATATGTGATGAAAGGAAAAAGAGAGATTACTCCACTGATGTTATTCTACTTGCAGAAAGGAAGACTGAAATGTAAAGCAAAACAAGGAAATCCTAGTTAACCACTAATCCTACTTTTGCAGAAAGCACTATGAAAACCATGAAAAGAATTGCATTACCTACTCAAGGAATTAAAAAAAAGCTACCTAATTTATTTCTAGAAGTAAATGAGAAAAAATCATCTTTTTGGATTTTTATGTATTTTTATGTGAATGTGTCATGCATGTAATTTATTTGTTTGTGAATGTGGCAACAAATAGGTGGTGTTGAAGGGTGGTTATGTGACTTGAGAGGATATAAGATGGTGTGAATGGGTCCTAAGAGGTCTCAGGTGGCCTTCTGGAGGCTTTTCCCACACTCGGCCTTCAAAATAAAGCCTATAAGAAAATCTACAGGAGGACACAGGAAATTTGTAGGAGGAAAAACAACGTTCTACAAGAGGCCTACAGGAGGCGGCTGAGAGTGGTTTTGGCTATTTTGAGGGTGTGAGAGTGGGTGGAAAAGGTGGTTGAAGGTTTGAATGAAGTATTAGGGCACTTAGGGTCTACCAAGAATCATTAGGAGAGAGAAATATGATTGGATTTTCTCCAAGAGAGAGAAAGCAATTCTATGGAAAATGCAGGGAACTAAGGCAGAATTGAGAGGAGACTTGGGCAACCTGTAGGGCATGGATCAGAAGGAGGATGGGATGGATGATAGGCTGGCCTATTTCTAGAAGATATATTCTACATAAACCACTGACAATCAACCAATGAGATAAGCAAGTAATGAAATAAGTGCATCTATAAAAACAAAGTTTTACATCAAATTAATCTAAATTGTGATCCATGAAAGGAAATGCTGATAATTGTTGCAAGAAAGGAAAATAGGGAAGAAGACTATGTTAAATAAAGAAGTGAGCATGATGAAGAAGTTCTGATGCAAAGAAAACTAGACTATTAACCAACTAAAAACCTGCAAACACTAGAAGTCCTATGAATGAGGAAAATCTATGTTTTTGGGGCAGCAGGAGGGTCTTTGCCTCAGATCATGGTCCCAGAGGGAGGAAGAGAGGCCAAGGAACTATTGATATCCTTTTGGATCTTTTATTTATCACTTATTAGCCTGCTATAGAAAGCACAAATGGAGGTAAACTATTGAATCATCAAAAGAAACTTATTCTTGACCATAAAATAAATTCATCTACCAGCAACCTAATATACAAATTGAAATAAAACATATAAATGCAAGTAAAGAGCAGCTTGGCTACTTGGATGGGGGCCTAACCCAAGGGCTTCAACCCTCTGAGGTAACTCAGTGCTAACTCAAAAAGTATTCCATCTTTATTTCCAAAAAAATAGCAGGATTACATGAAACTCTCACAAAATAATAAGCTCCAAGTTGAGAAGAGTTTACATAAGCAAAAATCCAACAAAAATATGACCCTAGTGAGGCCCTAGGCCTCTCAACTTATGAAAATGAAGCTACCAACAACTTCCTCAAAATCAAGTAGCCTTGGCTCCCAAAACTCGAGATAATCATCAGTTATCCTCCACTTGCTCGATTGTCTGCTAATGCATGATTTAGCTGCTTGTACTCCGAGCTGAATGAAGGGGAATTCAAAGTGAGGAGTAATAAATGAGGGGAATTCCATCCTATAAGTCCTCTCCTTTGTCCACTTCAAGTTAATGCTACCATTTTTCCCCTGTATCCTTGACTTTGACCACAAATTTCATCAATAATATGCATTAAACACATATTAAACCACATGGCATCATAACTAACTCAACTCACTCTATAAGCATAAATATAATCAGAAAATCATACAATAAGCTAAGAGAATAGTTGATTAGACTAGGTTAGGAGGTAAAACAAGCCCATATAATTACTCATTTATGAGGCTCATCATCACCCCCCATTGAAAGTGTTGCTCATCCTCTTAGAAACTTAGTCCATCTCCTCATTTTTTATGGCCCTGGTGACCTCCCTAGCATCCCATGCTTCTGATGTCGTCTCCTCTTCCTTGTCATAGAATCTTGCCTTCATGTCTACCTCTTCCCACTGTTGTTGCTCTTCTCTTCTTTTCTGCCTTCTAGCATGCCTAGCAGTAGTGGGGGATTCAATTTGAGGCCAACCAATTGACCTTCGGCCTCTGCATGGAGTGCTTGTACTTTAGCACTCTCCTTAATGCTTCTTTCATCCTCATTTGGGAATGATATTCCCTGATCTGTAGATTGTTTGGTAAGGTGTTCCATCTCATCATACATGCATGCACACAATCATCCCCAAGTAACCTTTCCATATCCTTAAAATATGCAATGGCTTATGCCTGATCATTGATATATCTAGGCGAAATCTAAGGATTGTGTGCAAGCAAGTTATGTGTGTTGATGAGTGCCATGGGGTCTAATGGCTCAGCTCTGATCATTAAGGGCTCATTCTATTCCTTTATCATCAACCTTATTATTTTTTGCTGTCCATAACTCTTCATGGTTCATCTATGAGGCCATGGCCATTAGTTGCAAGTCCCCTAGCCTAGCATTGGGGTCCCACACATTCATGTCTATGAGGGCCATGTTATGCAGATAGAATTCTTCCATATTTGCCTTATCTTCTGACGTGCTTTGATCATAGAAGTCCATAAACTACCTGTAATCTTGGAAAGGCATTGTGCCTCTTTGTGCCAAAGTATTTATCTAAAATTTCATCCATTGGTCCTTGAGATACAGGCCATAGGATTTTGATGGTGTCCTACAAATGAAATGCCTCCATGGACTAGTTGGCCATGAATGCTAGATGGGTCTCTTTCTCTTGCAGCTATCTTCCTAGAAATTCATTTTTAGTTTCAAGGTGACTTCTTTTGATTGCTTCCCTATGTTTGAAAACACTTAGCTCTCTACCCATTTCTTTTAGTTTGTTCTCCATATGGCCAATATCCTCAACTCTTTTGGATTTGGCTATTTGCATCCACCTATGGGTCCTTATTCTTTCTTCCTCCAATTCAAAGAATAGTGGAATTGCAAATTTTTGTGGAATTATTCTTCCCCCCTCAAGGAGATTGTAATAGGAGCCAAGACTAGGATGGGGATCAAGTTCTTGCGCCTCTATTACTTCCTGCTTTCCTTGTGGCTATCCTTCTACCCTTTTTTCAAGCATTTGGATCTGTGTAGTTTTAACATGGTCTCTTGTAGAATAGTATATGTTTCCTATAGGACTGCTTTTGAGTCCCGTAGTTTTACTTTTTATTTCCATGTGGGAGATATAGGAGTCTCCCTTTCATAAGTGATAGGTGCCTTGGAAGGGGATTCTTTTCCTTCGGTAGAGGGTGAATCTTCAATAATAATTGGTAATTTAGAAGAAGGTTGGGGTTTCTCTGTTTTGATTCTTGTGTTCTTCCTAGCCCTGAAATACATTGAGGTCTACCTCTTCCTCTTTTGTTTTGGCTCAATTGGTGTGTTGAGGGAAGTGAGAGTAGCTGCTACCTCTCTTTGTAGGGTCTCAAGGGACACTTTTGTCTTTTCTGTCCCTTTTTCTCCTCCTTTTGTCTCTTTCTATGTCTCTTTTTTTCCCTGCTCTGTTTCTTCAGCTTTCTCCTCCTATATCTTAGTTTCTTCCTTCTTCCCTTCTTTTTCTTCTCAATCCCCAGCTGCTTCACCTTCTCCCCCTTGCTACTCTTCCTCCTCACTGCCAGTAGGATTGATATCATAGGTCAGGGTCTTTATGTCATCTTAAGCTGTCATGTTTCGGAAGATCTCCCATGCTATGGGGAGTGTGAATGTATGGAGGGCTTCTTCCACTAAAATTTTGATTAACCCATGGTGATATGGCTACTCTAGATTTGTTTCTTTTACTTTAGTACTAGAGTCAATGAGGGATTGCAAGAGGAAGTAGGGGATGCTGAGCTTCTGAGGGGATGGAGTGTCCATGCCATACCTTAATTCATGCATGATTCTAAAGTGGTAACCATAGACAATGTTGTAACTCCCCTAACAGGGAATATACTTTATTATTTGATAGCTAACCTCATCCCAAGGGTATGGTATGCTAGCCCTTCTTATGCCATTTTTATCTTCTATAGGGGTTTCATTTTTTTGGAAGAATTTTTTCTTGGCAGCCTGACCAATTGGTTTTTCATCCTTACTCCAAGGCAAGCCAAGAGGAAGGGTAGTGACCCTAATTATAAATTCAGGGGTATCTCCATGGAAACGCCTCTAAAGGTGATAGTGGCATCTATTCTGGTGTGAGGGACCAAAGAGTGGGAAAATTATTGAGAAATTTCCTCATCAAACGCTCGAAATTTCTCAACAAAGTTCATCCAATTTGCTCTTGTGAAAATGTCCACTACTTGGGGATGTGCAAGGAGCCTAGAGGGGTTGGTGGGCTTCTTCCTCATAAAACCTCCTGTCATTTTTATGCTTCTTTGGGAAACCAAATGTGGAGATGGAGACAACAATTTTTTGAAGAAAAATAGAGAAATAGAGAGACAGTGTTGTTTTTTTATTTTTTTATTTTTATATTTTATTTTAAGAAATAAGCATAATTTTTTTTATATATTTCCTCCACCTATGTTAGGATATTCCGACACATAGGAATAGTTAAGTTCAACTTGGTCTAGTATAGAGTTAGGTATAGAGTTAGGTAAAGTGTGCTTCTTTACCGTTGTACATTTTGTAACTTACAATCCGACGGTCACGATATGTAGTGATCCGACGGTTCATTCTCTCCTCGGTATTACCGACACTTGATCCGTGGCTTGACACCCGATTGGTCCATGAATTCTATTTAAAGCGCATGGAGGGTCATTTGTAGGTTAACCGTGCATGAGAGAAGCTTATGTAAATTTTCATTCTTTTATTAATAAATTGCCTGTAGTAGCCACGTTGGCGCAGGCCGTGGACTGTTTCACTCTCTGAGGGTTTTAACCACGTCAAAATACTGGTGTATTGATCTGTGATCTGGTTGTGAGCGGTGTCCTTTTGGTGTTCTGTCTGAGGAACTTACCGGGTAAGTTCCTCAGACAGAACAGCGACGTACACGTTCTCAGTTTGAAAGAGCCTCTTCTTTACTGGCTCAAGCTCCAGTAAATCATGATCCTGACACTTTTGCAGAAGCTTCAGGCCATCCACATTGGGAAGCAGCTATGAATGAAAATATCATTCATTGTTGGCAAATGATACATGGGATCTTGTTCCTCTACCAAAGGGACGCAAACTTGTTAGATGTAAATGGGTTTACAGAACTAAGTATGGACCAGATGGAAAGTTGATAAACATAAAGCTTGTCTTGTTGCTAAGGGCTTTTCACAGGTTGAAGGCATTGACTACACTGAAACCTTCTCCCCTGTTGCCAAAATGAACTCTATCCGCCTTGTTCTTTCCCTTGCTGCCTCTTTAAAATGGGAAGTCCATCAGATGGATGTTAAATCTGCCTTCTTGCATGGGGACTTGCATGAAGAAATCTATATGGAACAACCCATTGGCTTCATCCAAACAGACTCCAGCCTTGTATGTCGACTTAAGAAATCTCTTTATGGTCTCAAGCAAGCTCCTCGGGCTTGGTATGCCAAAATGGATAGCTTTCTTTTAGAATCTGGCTTTTCTAGGTGTTATTCTGACAATACTGTCTACACCAAGAAAGTGGGCAACTCTCTTATCATCCTTGTTCTTTATGTTGATGATCTTATTCTTACTGGTAGTGATCCCAACCTTATAAACCATGTGAAGTCCAGCCTTAAAAAAGAAATTTGAAATGACAGACTTAGGACACTTACACTATTTTCTCGGTCTTCAAGTCTTGCAATCCAAGGAGGGTATTTCCCTTTCCCAGTCCAAGTATGCTTGTGATATTCTTCGTCATTTTCACATGGAAGATTGTAAGCCAGCTCCTTCTCCCTTTCAGTCTGGAGTCAAACTTTCAGTCTCTTGTACTTCTCCTGAAGTTGATGCTACCTTATAACGTCAACTTGTAGGAAAACTCTTGTATTTAACCCATACTCGTCCTGACCTTTCCTTTGTTGTTGGCCTTGTTGCTCGTTTTATGCAAAACCCCCGTGAAAGTCAATGGAAAGCAGCTAAAAGAATACTTCGTTATGTTCGAGGTACAATACAGTTTGGGATTCATTACAGTGCCAAAGCAACTCCTCTATTAGTTGGTTTCAATGATTCTGATTGGGCTGGTGACCCTGATGATCGGAAGTCTACTGCCGGTTATGTCTTCACTCTTGGTTCAGGACCTATTACATGGGCTTGTAAGAAACAGGCTGCCATTTCCCTTTCGTCAGCAGAAGCAGAGTATCGTGGTGCCGTGGAAGCTAGTAAGGAAGCCTTGTGGCTTCGTCAGATCCTATCAGAATTTGGCTTTGAGCAGCAGCATCCGACTACACTTTGGTGTGATAATCAATGTGCCATTCAGCTTTGCAAAGATCCAGTTCAGCATCAGCGCAACAAACACATTGAACTACACATGCACTTCATCAGAAAGCTCATTCATGACCATGTTCTTGAAGTGCAATATTGTTCAACAGATGATCAGGTTGCAGACATCTTCACAAAGGCTCTCACAGAGGCGAAGTTCACTAAACTTCGATATATGCTTGGAGTTCAGGAAGTTGTCACTAAGGGGGGATAGGCTCTAGTGCCTCCTTCCTTCTCCTATTGTGTCATATTTGTAAATCCTTCAATCCTATCCCAAGTTGTTCTTAAGGGGGGATGTTAGGATATTCCGACACATAGGAATAGTTAAGTTCAACTTGGTCTAGTATAGAGTTAGGTATAGAGTTAGGTAAAGTGTGTTTCTTTACCGTTGTACATTTTGTAACTTACAATCCGACGGTCACGATATGTAGTGATCCGACGGTTCATTCTCTCCTCGGTATTACCGACACTTGATCCGTGGCTTGACACCCGATTGGTCATGAATTCTATTTAAAGCGCATGGAGGGTCATTTGTAGGTTAACCGTGCATGAGAGAAGCTTATGTAAATTTTCATTCTTTATTAATAAATTGCCTGTAGTAGCCACGTTGGCGCAGGCCGTGGACTATTTCCCTCTCTGAGGGTTTTAACCACGTCAAAATACTGGTGTATTGATCTGTGATCTGTTTGTGAGCGGTGTCCTTTTGGTGTTCTGTCTGAGGAACTTACCCTGTAAATTCCTACAGGGACAATAGGGGCACAACAGTATTACTAAGGGGTATAACTACAATAGTAATGGGGCAATCACTAGTATTATAGGGACCCAACATAATTAGGAATTAGTTCATAATTTCTGGGATTGAGAGGATTCTTATGATTTAGTTGAAATTATTAAGGATCTAAACCATAATTGGTTCATAGAACCTTTTGTATAAATGTAGGCCTAAAAGTCATAGGAAGAGTTAGTTAGTTAGAGTGTGAATTAGAATTTAGAGATTAGATAGAGCTTGATTGTAAGCCTACGGGAAGATAGGGAAACAGAGGCCACTAATATTAGAAATCAGGCCTGAGAGAAGAACCTGTGTAAATACTTGTTTATGAATACAGAAATTCGATTTCAACCCTGTGTAGAGTACATATGTGACTAGATTGTAATGCTTGATAAATGAAGTGTTGTTGCATAAGATATGTGTGTGCAAACGAAACCGAGAAGGATAGAGCGCAGAGATAAATATGTGTTTAACGCAATTCCACCAATAAGCGAATGGAGGAGAGTTTCAATCGAGATTGGGGTCGATTGACTAGCACAGCGGAAACCGTCGGATCGTCTAGATCGATGGATAATAACAACGAACAAGGAATGGTGGAGAAAATATTGTAGCCGTCCGATGGAAAGAGATCCAAGGACATCGTGTGGTGAAGATGCATGGGCGTTAATTAGAATGGAAAGGCAGTTTTCGTAGGCGGGAAGTTGTTTCTCACACGGCCTCAAAGCCGTAAGCGGTAATAAAAGAATGAACCTGAGAAAGTTATGAACTGTGACTATATCCAGTTGAAGTTTGAATAAATCATAGTCGTCTGTTGGGTGATTGATTGGATGGATATCATGTGCTAACATGCGCGGATGTTAATTTGGAATTTGGATGTGATGAGGGTTTATACAACAAGATTAAAACCTCATTGAGTTCCAATAATCGTGACCGTTCATTCAGTGATTAATCGGACAATAATCACGCGGAAAAGTGCGTGGAGGTTAACATTCCTAGCGGACCTGATGAATTATTCAAAGAAGTTTAACCTCTTTGAGTTCTGGCAGGAAATGGATTAAAGTTGGAGATCACACGATAACCATTGATCTGAAGGAGCGAAATCGACCGTGGAGGTTAAAGGCGATAAAGAGCATCGATATACATGCAAAGGTTTGTGTAAAGGCGGAAAAGTAAGGTTAAGCATGGTTTATGTGTATTTCTATTATATGAGGGTATAATAGAAATAAAGCGGGATTAAGGTTTTATGTGTTAAGTTTGGGTTTTAACCAAAGGATCATGAAGGGTTGAGTTATAAGGGTTAAGAGGAACCACAAATATATTTCCGCTTAAAGAATTAACCTTTAATAAAGTGGGTTTTCATCAGATGTAGTAATTTTGCATAAAGTTTAATTAAGGGGCCTTAAACCTTGAATTGTGAAGGTTTTCACCATGGATCAGGTGATTAATCTCGGGACATGTTTATGGCATGCGATTTTGTTTGCATAATGTGGGTATTAGCGGCTAAGGCTATATCATTTGGTATCAGAGCTGGTTAAAGCTCTTTTTAGTTAAAGCATAATTGTGCAGAATGCAAGTGTGATTGTGAAAGGAAGACGAGATCAGGTTATTTGAATCTGATAAGTAGAAGGCATGACATAATATGAGAGTAAGTGATACTCTTAAGAAGAGATTGCAGAAGCATAAAGAAAGCACAGTGATGTTTGTCTTCTTGAGGAAAATGGAGGTTCACTCAAATGTGAAGAGTGGATGGAGACTGCGTGTGAAATCATACAGTTATTGTTTTATTTAACTCCAGTTTTAGTTTTGCAGGTTAAAGACAGAGTAAAGATTGATAGAAGAAAATAGACAAGGAAAGTTGTATGTGTTCTAAAGAAAAGAAAAAAGTGAATGAAAGACTGGAAAAACAAGTGGCATTAAACTTGAAGAATCCGGCTGAAGGTTGGACAGAGAGGACAAGAGTGTTCTCAGAAGGAAGTTGAGCAGAAGCATTTTAAAGTGGCCATAGAAATTTGGCAGCAAAAAGTTTTTGAAAGCTTGGAATGATCTTTGTTTAAATATCATTGATATGCAGGTAATAGTAATTAGTGAAGCATCTCAGCAAGAAGATCACAGTCTGAAGAGCAGTGATGAAGGAAGCCAGTAAGGGTTTCTGAGAAAGAGTGGTAGAACCTAGTATTTCATTTGTGTTTGAAATACAAGAGGACAGTTGTGTTCTCAAAAGTGTAGATGAGTTGAAGTCTAGAGCATGGAGTGCTCACATGGCTCCAGAAGAGAGAACTAGAAAGACGCCAAAAGACTGAGCTCAGAGGAGAGAAACTTAGTGAGGTATCATGCAATAGGGAGGACTCGCTGTTGCAGAGACTTGTGCAGCTCATAGTGAGTGAGTGAATAACTCATAGAGATGGAGAAGAAGATGACTATTGATAGTCATAACAGAGGTTCTGAGGAAGACCACAACAGAAGAAAATTGAAGGAGGATGCCAGGGAAAATGGCAAGAGGATGAGTCAAGAGGAGATTGACAAGGAGTTTGCTGAGTTAAAAGAAAAACTCAATATATTAAGGATGATACTAGAGGAAAACCAAAGAAAAGGATGGGTCTTGAGGAAAAAGGCAGTGAAATGGCCTAAGTTACAGAAAAGGCTACAACAGAGGCAAGTGAAGTGGTTGGTGGAAGAACTAAGAGAAACTGAGTTGGAAATGGAAGTTTCCATTTGTGAAGCAGAACAAGGTGAAGTTTTGGGGTGGAGATGAAGACTGAAACTTCAAGTGAGACCAAAAGGACACATGATTTTAAATTTGATAATTTGTGTATGTTTGTAGGTGAAACATGTGAAAAAGGACAATTTGCTGATATTGTCATAAAGGAGGAAGAAGATAGGCATAATCTAAATTCTGTTCTGAAAGACGATGAGATAGATAGGTCTAATGTAAATGCCTATACACAGTTGGGAATTTTTTTTACTTTTTAGCATATTGCAAAGACTGAAAGCAGAGGAAGTTTGACTCATGATGATGGCCAAAGGCAAGAAAAAGTAGGGAAGGATATCAAGCAACCAAGTGAAGGACTTGATGAGATTGAAGAGTAGACCATCGAAATATTTCTGAGTCATGTAAAGGACTTGGAACAATAGGAGGACTTGGTGATTGAATCATCAAGTGAGATCATGAGGTTTGGTGGTTTTAAAACTGACAAGTTGTGTGTGAATGTAGGTATTGTAGAAGAGAAACCATCCTATGGAACTGCCTTGAGTGAAGCTGAATGTTGCCAAGCAAAGTATGATGATGACTGTCTTTCAAATGAAGATCAAGTTGAGTTATTACAACAGAAGGAGTTCATAAATTCCTTGCTTAGTAAAGGAAATATCTCCATTAGATATGAGACAATTATATCTTATGATAAAGAATTTCTTATTGGTAAGGGCAAAGAGAAATTGATTTTCTTAGATGGCCAAAGGAAGAGTGATGGACAGACATCTAAAACTATCACAGAGATGGAGGGTCAGAATTTTATTCTAATCAAGAATGAAGAAGTAGTGTCACCAAGAAATTATACTTATGACAAATAAGAAGATAGTGAGGATTGTATAGAGCTTTTAGGAGAAATCCCAAGTGAGATGGCAAATTTATGGCATCAGTTTAGTCTTTTGGAGAAAAAGCTAGAAAATCAAAGAGTTAGTGTTCAGGTTGTAAAATCAGAACTGAATGAGAATGAAGAAGTTCACTATAGTGGACAAGAGCAGGAAGACATCGTTGAAGCAGATGATGTTGAGAAGAGATTTATTGAGGATCTTATAAGTTGTTTGGAGAATGAGGAGGAAGAGAGACTTGCAGGAAGTCTCATGAGCTCTTTGAAGAGTTCAGATCAACAAATGGATATGATGATAAGTAAGGCTGACAGGCCTAATGTTTTTATTTTTGAAATTTTGTGTGTGGTTGTGGATTTAGCAAATGAAGAACAGTTATTGCAAACTATTATACATGTTAAGGAAGATTGTTGGAAATAATACTGAGAGGGGGGGTGAATCAGTATTATCAGGTCAAATATTCCTTTTCTAAAACCAAATTGCATATGCTACTTCAGTTAATTAAATCCGCGTATATACGTAACTATTCAGAAGGAAACCCGTGTATGCAAAGCAAACTTTTAATTTACTTTAACTTTCTGATGATGATTGTTAATCTGTGATGCAGAATCAAATAACCAGTAATCAGAGACAGTAAAAAAATCACACACAAGAACACAAGATATAAGGTGGAAACCCAATGTGGGTGAAAACCACCTGCTGCAATTCGTCTCTATCTTTCTTTAA
>APFE031273380.1:691-10796 GCA_000404065.3 Pinus taeda | reverse complement strand
ATTAGAAAAAATTATTGATGCTTGGGTGGTAGATCCAGGGGTCTCATTCCATGCCAAACCTGATAGGAAACATATTCATTATTATGTTCAAGGATATTTTGGATAGGTTTGATTGGGTGATGATAAACACTATAAAATCATTGGAATGGGTATATTTTTCATAAAGCAATAGAATGGAAATGAATGGCTGTTGAGGGAAGTGAAGGTTGTGTGACAACGTTTACAGATAAAACCTGGAAGGTCACTAAAGGAGCCCCGGGATTAGAAAAAGGAGAAAAGGTTGGTACATTGTATTTATGCAATGGTATTTCTAATTTTGTTAATAAATTAACCTCTACAGGAGAAGATACAACATTGTGGCATCATAGGTTTGGGAACATGAGTGATAAGGGGATGCATATTCTTCACTCAAGAAATTTTATGCCAAGTTTGAAGCATGTTGATTTAAAATTTTGTGAGAATTGTGTTTATGGAAAACAGAAGAGAGTCAAATTCCTCAGAGTTGGGAAAGAGAAGAAGAGTGAAAAAATAGAGATTGTGCATACATATGTATGGGGACATGATCAGGTATCATCCCTTGGTGGCTCTCATTATTATGTTACATTTATTGATGATGCAACCACGAAAACCTGGATTTATTTTATTCAAAATAAATATGATGTGTTTGATACTTTCAAGAAATGGAAATATTTGGTTGAAAATGAGATAAGAAAAAGGTTGAAGTGTCTCAGATCGGACAATGAAGGTGAATATTGCAGTTTAGAGTCTGATAGGTACTATTCAGAGAATGTAATTCATAGAGAAAAGACCTTTCCAGGAACACCACAAGAAAATGGTGTGTTATAAAGGATGAATGGAAAATCATGGACCATGCAAGGTGCATGAGATTTCATGCAGGATTTCCTTTACAATTTTGGGTAGATGCTATAGATATTGTTGTTTACCTAATAAACAGAGGGCCTTCAAGTTCCTCAGATGGTGGTATTCCAAAGGAGGCATGGATAGGAAAAAGGTAAACTACTAATTTTTAAATAATTTTGGTTCTAAAGCCTTTATCCACATTAATAAAGAAAACAAAACAAACCTTTAAGCAAAATCAAAGAAAAGTACCTTTATTGGATATGGTGTTAATGATTTTTGTTATCGCTTTTATGATTATGAAAAACACAAAATCATTAGGACCAGAGCTGTCATATTCAATGAAAGGTTTTGTATAAGGATCACATGCAGTAAAAGCAACAGGAAAAATAAAACAGAGAATATACAATGCTTTATGAGATCACAGAAAAAGTGAAGGTGCTTGAAAATAGTAATGATCAACATCCATAACAACAACAACAAGCACCTAAAACGCCTGAAATTGGTGTTAGAAGATATACCAGGATAAGTAGACCCCATGAAAAATACTCTCCTTCATTATATTATGTATTGTTGACTTATTGTGGTGAAAAAAATGTTATGAAGAAGAAATGTGGGTAGAAACCGGGAAGAAGTAAGAACAAGCCATGAAAGAAGAGATGGACTCCTTAGCACATAACCAGACTTGGGAGTTAGTTAGGTTGCATATAAGTAAAAAAAAAGCTGCAGAATAAATGGGTTTACAAGTTGAAGGAAGAAGATGGAGGTAGAAAAAGGTATAAAGCTAGACTTGTGGTGAAGGGGTTTGCACAGAAAAAGGGTATAGACTTTGATGAGATATTTTCTCCTGTTGCTAAAATGAATTCAATCAGAACTATTTTAAGTCTAGTAGTAGCTGAAGATTTTCATATTGAGTAGTTAGATGTATTTATGCAACATCCACAAGGATATGAGGTCAAAGGGAAGGACAAACTAGTGTGCGGGTTGAAGAAGAGCTTATATGGGTTAAAAAAAGCTACAAGGCAATGGTATCTAAACTTTGACAGGTTTATGTCTAAACAAGGTTATAATAAATGTCACTTTGATCAATATGTTTATCTCAATAGGCAAAATGATGGGAGCTATATTATATTGATATTGTATGTAGATGACATGCTTATTGTAAGTTCTAATATGCAGGAAATAAATGTGCTCAAAAGAAAATTGGCAAACTCATTTGCAATGAAGGATTTGGGTGTTGCAAAACAAATCCTTGGTATGAGAATAACTAGAGACAGGAAGAATAAAAAATTAACATTTTCTCAAAGTGAGTACATAGAAAAGGCGTTGAAAAGATTTAATATGCAAAATGCAAAACTAGTTAGTATACCTTTGGCTAGCCATTTCAAACTAAGTAAGGAGGTGTGTCCCAAGACTCAAGAAAAATGGCTTATATGTCTAAAGTTTCATATGCATCAGCAGTTGGAAGCTTAATGTATGCAATGGTTTGTACAAAGCCTGATACTACACATGCAGTGGGAGTTGTAAGAAGATACATGAACAGTCCACGAAAAGAACATTGGATGGTGGTGAAGTGGATTCTCAGGTATTTGAGAGGTACCACAAATAAAGCATTATGCTTTTGTGGTTCAAACATTGATCTACAAGGATATGTCGATGCAGATTTGGTGGGTGATAGAGATAATAGGAGGAGCACCACAGGGTATGTGTTTACTATAGGTGGAACAACTCTCAGTTAGATTGAAAAAATGCAAAGTGGTGTTGCACTCTCAACAACGAAAGTTGAGCATGTTGTTGCTACAGAGGTTAGTAAAGAAATGATTTGGTTACAAAATTTTCTCAATGAATTGGGTGAGAAGCAGGAGTTGGACAGTTTATACAGTGATAGCCAAAGTGGCATACATCTTAAAAATAATTTTGCATTTCATTCCAAGACTAAACATATAAAGCTAAAGTACCATCTCATATGGTTAGTGTTGGAAGATGGAAAGTTGAAGTTGGAAAAGATAAACACTTGTCAAAACCCTGTATATATGTTAACAAAAGTTTTAACTAGGGAGCAACTGAGATTCTACTTAGTTTCAATTGGTCTTCAAGTATGATGATGAATATGAGAAACATCCAATTCCAAAGTGGAGTCATTTTCCAACAAATGAAGTAGTGGTGGAGTTTCTACAATCAGTCTCCAAGTGGGAGATTGTTGGGTGTGGAGCCTGATTATCTTCTTTATTCAAAGGTATTGCCGCATTGGAACCTAGTTCGTAATGTGGCAGTAATACCACCTGTAGTATGTGCACTAGAAGGGGGGCCCAGGTTGGCAATAACAATCTTTAGGAGGCTCTCCACAGGGAGGCATCGATAGTAGTGCCCTCGAAGCTAAAAATAGATGTCAAATTGCCTTGTAAAATGTTTTAATTTTGTAGTCAATTTGGGACATTCATTACGTGAAGATGTGACAGTAGAAGTTATGTTTAATTTCTAGTTCTTTTTCCCTAGAAGATAAACCCTCACTATATATGACATAATTGTATTGTTTCTATGTAGATCTATATTCTAAGAGAGAAAGAGAGAGGAGATTGTGTGAGAGCGAAGAGGGAATTAAAAATAATCTTTTGTAGGTTGTATCTCTTTAGTTTGCTGCATAATATAAAAGGAAGGATTGGTTGTTTCTCTGTGGATGTAGCCCAAATTGTGAACCATGTAAATTTGTGTCTCTCTTGTTTTATGTGTTTTCTATGTCTCTATTCCTACAATATATTTTATGTGTTCCATTGCTTTGTAATATATAATTTTCTAAAAAAATATAGATCTCAAATAAAAAAAAAAAAATTGTAGATTATCTAAACAGTGGGTCAAGTCCCACCAAAAGTTGAAGAAGTGATCAGAGTTCCAGATATTCATCCAGAAAGTTAATCTATGATTTTACTTTGGAGTACATATCCCTCCACATAGTGATTTAATTTTTTTGGAAAATATCTCCTACGATTTACACAATGGATATTTTATTGGAATCCCACAGTATTGGTCACACTCACTATTAGGTGACTAGACATGAAATACAATCTACTATGATTCCTTACAAAGATTTTTTTAGTTGCTCGAATATCCATATTTTTCACTATAACTTCAGTAATGACAATGTTGTAGGGCTGGTGAAAAATGGGCTTCCGCAAGAGGCGATGTGATATTATAGAACATAAATAAAGTTGATGCATACATACTAGGTACTCTTTCATCTATCGGATTACAAATAGATCCAAAGAATTTAAATATTTCATTATAGATGGGTTTATCTAGTGGATGAACACTATATACTTTTACTGTGTTGAACCAATGTTCTCTCTAGAAGAAAAACCATACCTTAGACTGTGCTTTTGTTTTAATATCTCCTTGGAGATAATCAATAAAATCTTTTTTTCTGATGGTCGAAAGTATTCCTTCCCTCAGGTACCAATCATGTAGCATTATTTTGAATCAAGGTAACCAATGATTTTAGGGAATACACATAGAACTAGATTCGAACATCAACCAAAGTCTCTTAACATATTTGGTGTACATCATGATATTACAATAGTATTCATAGCTTAGCCATGGCTCATATAGACAAATATATCTTTTCCATGAAAAAGGTGCAAATCTAATGGCCCCTTGAAACATTTTGGGAAACTCTATAAAATTCATAATATTACTTACATTACTAAGGCTATTATTAATACATTGTTCGAGAATGTATTCATTTGTAGGACACTCCTTGAACCTATCTATGAGAAATTGAAAACAAAATGACATATGATAATATTTACATATTAAAACCAACTGAAAACCCTTTGGAACAAGGGGAGGGGTTAATGAAGTTGAAGCTGATGAACAACATAACATGTTGATTTCTTTCGGAGTTGCTTCTCTTGTAAGTAAATATGCTAAACAATTATCCTTGACTTTCTTATATTCAATCTCAAAGTGGAACCCATCTAACGAGAGGCTCCATATTAATATCCTATTGTTGCCTTATCCTAACAATATTTTTTTTCCAAGCATTCTAGCCATATATTTCAATTATGTTCTTACAATGAATTTTACTAGCTTCAAGAAAAACATGAATCTTTTGACTCCATTTTTGACAGCAAGGATTTATTTATTAGAAGATGGATACCTGAGTTCAGTGTCATTGAAACATCCTGGTGCATATGAGAAAACTTCTTCCTTTCTTGGATGCTTTTGCTTCAAAACTCCTACACATACTTCATTGGATGCATCTATTTCTAAAATTTAAGGAAATTCATGTCTCGGAAGAACCTGAATTAGTATATTTTGTACCTTTCGTTTAATAATTTGAACTACATTTATCATAGATGGGGTCCATTATATTCCTATGAGAGTCTTTTGTAGGACCTTGAAATCTTTGGCTTCATATTCATAAATCTGTCGAATATAATTGAGGATTCCCAAGAATCTTGGGAATTTCATGTGGTCATAGACTTCATTTGAAAATTATGTTAAAGCTTTCAACACATGTTATTGCAATTCAACTTTGCATTGGAATATGATTTTTCCTAAATATTCAATTCTAGATTTTTCAAACTCAAGCTTAGGCTTTCTAAGGATTAGCCCATGTTTAAAAATATTGTCGTGAACTATCTCCAAGTTCTTTTTATGTTATTTTAAATCAAAAGAACAAATTAGTATGTCATCAATATAAACAATAACAAACTTCAGATCTCCAAAAATATCTTCCATTCTTTTCTAAATTTTAGAGGGTGCATTCTTCAATCCAAATGGCATTACTCACCGTTGGAATTTCTAATGTGGAAATACAAAACTAGTATTGTATCTGCCATATGGTTTGATCCCTATCTGCAAGAGTACACTCTTAAGGTCAAATTTGCTAAAAACATTATTATTACTAATTTTATAAAATAAATCTTTTTTAGATGGCAGAGGATACCTCATAGGGAACAAAACATCATTTAATTCTATATAGTTCATCACCATCAAAGGTTTAACTCCCTTTTGTTCTGAATGCTTCTTGGCATAAAATGTTGGGCAAGCCTAAGGGATTTTGCTTGATTTTATCAACTTTATTTCTAATAGTTCATCAATCTCTTTTTTACAAAGTTCAGGCTCTGGTGGGTAAATCTGGCTTGTGGATGACTTCTGAGGTGTTCTAGAGTAATTTTGTTTGTAGGGAAGATCCAAAAAGTGTTTCTTCCTTTTGCAAAATTCGTTGGGTGCATTTGTTGTACATTTTTCTTCAATTTTCTCTTTTATTTCTTTCATTTATTTTGGTCATTGGATTTTAGCATTTATGATTAATTTGTTGATATTTGTTAGCTTTTCAAGGGAACATTCAACTATATCGAGGGCATGGTGTACAATTGTATTTACATAATTGGACTTGCTTAGATTTTTTATAGTTCTTCCTTAGATGTTGAGGAAAATATGGTTTTCTTCTACAATAAGAGGAATATGTCTCCTTACAAAATCTTTACCCGACAAAATGTCACTACCTGTATCAAAACTATACAGATTTACAGAAGAAGGAATTACATTAAGAATAATTGGGAAATTAGAAGCCATATCTCTGATGGTCATTAACGTCTTATTTACATTTATAAATCGTAAGCTTGTGGGTTTCCAATAATATATGGGAATGACACTATGTCTTTCACAGAAATTCATAGCTCCTGTTCCTAGTTGTGCATCTAGAAAATATTATTTATAACCACTGATCTTGCCATCTATTTAAATAACAATCCTATCTTCAATTCCCTTTATTTGGAGAATATATGTACCTGGTCCTAGTTGGTGATATTTTGGTACGGATTGTAATTCTTTCTGCTAGTGGTCATGATCTTCTTCTTCTTTGAGCACATCTTCAAATTATTCTATCAACATTGAATCTCTTAGTTCTACAATTTGTTTATGTTTTTAAGGCAATTCCTTTTGGTCAACTCTCATACTAGTTAAAATTTATTAAACAAAACTTCTTTTTCTTCAAGGGTGGTTTCTAAATGAAATATTTATCCTTGCAGTTTATTAAGCTGGTCTAGTTCTTCTTCTTTGTCTAAGAGATTCTCAATGATGGGAGTAGATTTATTAAACCCATATGATTTTCCTTGATAAATAAAGCTTACTTTTTCTCTTCTTGTGGTAGATCTATGGGGAAGCTACTTCCTTGGTGTAATGTTAGATGAGGGTGTAATGGAAATTTGTGTAGATGTGGCAGGTGCGTCACTTGGATAGTAGGCACCAAGATTAATCATGATTGACTGTTTGATTTTGTCAAGTTGATGTTAGAGGGTTGATATGCACTTTGTGAGATGTTGTTGGATGGTGAAACCTCCTAGTGTGAGGGAAGAAATACAAGATTGTAAGGATGAAATTTCAAAGCAGAGGTCTATGGGATTTTCTAAATGAAACATCTTGACATGAGAAATGAAGTCAATATCTGAGGTGGATTCAAAGCAAGATGAGTCTTCAGGATGTGGAGATGGTGGGTTTGACTCATATTAATTTATCAATGAAAAATATTCCTCGTTTTGTGGGAGCTGGTCTACTAGCTCCCATTCAGTTGGATCATAAATATTACAAAAAATATTAAACAATCTATTTTGGAAATGAGTTTTACCCTTCATAGGACATTTACTTTCGCAATGGCCTGGATTCTTGCAAAGGAAACAAGTTCCTAACTGTTCTTTTTGGGCACCTTCTTACCTTCTATTGAAGTATCCTTTTCTTATTATTTGAAACCTATGTTTCCTATGGTAAAATATTATGGGATGCATTTTCCTCATGCATTTTCAACATTAGAAATCATTTCCACATTGTGCTTTGCTAGAATTATTCATTTTTCTTTTACAACCAAAATGATAAGTTTCAGAATAGATCTCATAAACACTTGAATTCAAACCGAGTTATTTCTTTACTGATTTGGATGTCTTCTTTTAGAGGAATTCTTTCTGTAGAGTAAATACAATTTGCTCAAGGAGCCTTGCAAGAGAAATATTTTCAATATCTATATTTTCAGCTTTAAATCCAACACTCGCAAGGTTTGGGATTCTTCCAGGAACTGCAGACAAATGTTTTCTCAAATAAGTTTTACTTTTTGGGTCTCTTTCCTTATTAAGAAGATCCTGCATTGCGCAGAAGAACTGATGAAGTTATTTTATATCACAAATTGTTTGGCTCATGAACATAATTTCATAATGATGGCTATCAACATTAATTTCTCAATAAAACTCATGGAGAATTGCCTTGACAAGTTTAGAGACTCGATTATCACTATTCATAATATTGAGCTTATTAGATTATTGCATTCTAGACCACCAAATTCTAAGTTACCTTGGAAACCCCAAGTTATCCTTAAAGCTAATTCTAACCAATATACTTTAATAAGTGGCATCTCACATTGAATTTTCTTACAAGGACTCCATTTTATGAACTACAAAGTAAACATAAATTGACTTCTAATTGATGTTATTATGTAAAAAAACTAAGGCTAGAAATTATAAACGTGTGAAGGCAACCTACCTTTTCAGGGCCTCCATTTCTTATGAAAATGGTTTTCTCATCTTACACTGAAATTAAAGCCATTTAAATGGTATTTGAAATTTATATGAACGCTTTTCATTCCTCCATTAAGACCCAACCCATATTCCCTACCTACATTCACATAGGTCCAAAAATGCCAACCCCAAATATGGTAGGCTAAAATTTCACCTCAAACATTAGAACGTGGAGTTATTAGTTGTTTTCAATCTTGAAGGGAGTTTAGCATTTTAGTTGAATATGTTCCCATGTGACACAGTACCATTCCTCCATTTCAATCTCACTTCCATTCATTTCCATGGCTTCAAGGAGTCTAAAACTTGAAACAATTGAAGTTATTTCTACTCTATTTCTACCATATATTGGATTAGAAATGTAGTCCAACATGTATAATATTTCAAAATTTTATGAGGCCCATACCGATATTGATGTCATCTAATCTTGAAATAGATATTCCGAAACCTCATTGCTCTAGAAACAAGAAAATTAATTCTTTAAGTCAACAATCTATGTAATTTGTAGTAAGGAAACTAGAAAAGAATATTCACAAGTTTCCATTCGAAAACCTAGTAACATTATATTTAATTTGTGCTCAATTCATAGGCTGGGGACAAATAAAGTCTTTGATATGTCACATATAATAAAGTAACATGAAGAAAAAGAGCCGAGTTTCGATAAATGAATGAAAATGGACAAGTTTTTGCGTCTCACAAGTCCATAGGTTATATCCTTGCCCCAAAAAGAATACAAAATCTAATAATAAGTCCATGGTGAATATAAACTAGGTAGTAGGAGTCCACTCGAGAGAGAAATCAAACTCAAAACTCCCAAAATAAATTATGTGAGGACTAAAAATGGCATTAAAGACACCACAAAAGGTGTCCAAGTAAGTAAGAGTCATCTTCAAAATAGTTATTAACCTCCTTGAACCATCTAAAAGTATAATAATATTGATATACCTTACAATGAAAGTTTCCTCCAACAAGTGACCCAAGGCATCAATAGTCCACAAATATAGAAGGGCACAAAAGGATAGACCTATTAAATCAACTAATGTCATATTATCCAAAAGGATAAGGCTTTGTGACAAAAACTAAGGCCAAGGCATTGGTGAAACATTACTCATTATACCCACACACTATGAATCAGAACCTAAGCATGTCAACTTATCTCAAAGATGAAATGATAATCAACTCAATCATGGGATTTTAAAAGTCAACCTTGTTATAGCTCCAAATCTCACTATTATGGTTTTTGATGCTGCATTCATGGCCTAGGGCAACCCTTCCTTCTAGACCTGGTCCAAAATCTAAAAAATAGTGTTTTATTCCCTGTACGCGACATTGCCCTGAGTTAAACGCGTGTATACGCGGGTTCATATATACCCAACCCGCGTATATGTATTAAAACACTTAAAAAATTATAAAACTCCTTATTTTCAGGCAGAGATCACGGGTTTTACCTGCTGATCACCTGTTAGTGTCCGTGGCCTCAACTGTCCCCAACCAGTTCCTAACTAAAAAACTACTTTGGAATTGGTATAAAATGACACCAAAGGGAAGGCCTAAAGGAGGAGAGAGGATAGAGAAAGGTTATTATACTGAGATTTCCCCCTGATCAGGTCTGAAGACCCTTTTGCCTTCTGCACTTCCCCCATTTTGTACAGGAAACCCTTGTTTCCTTGTGATTGGATGTTCAT
>APFE031273377.1:0-14713 GCA_000404065.3 Pinus taeda | reverse complement strand
ATACACAGAGATTTTCCCTTGGATCCAAAAACTGGGACTACCAGCTTGATTTTTCATTATGTTCCTTTCAATGTTATAATACATATTTATACATGTTGAAGCATCCAATATCATGGACCGAAAACTATCGCGTCAAATACCATGGACCGAAAACCATCGCATCCAATACTATGGACTGAAAACCATTGCATCCAAAAAAACATGTGCGAAAATTATGCACAAAACCATAGGTGGGTCCGCCCAACCTAACATAGGGTCCAAAACCAAAATTTTCTAGGGCGCTACCCCGAACCCCATAAAGTGGAGTTATGGGTGCCCTTCAAACCCCCTATTAACTACATGGAAAGAATATAACACAACCCAACAATGGCTAGTAAATAGTACTTTAAGGAAATTCATCCAACAAATTCAGATAGATCCCAACGCACCTAAAAGTTATAATTGGAAAAAAGATGTGTTGTGGTATAAAGGGTGCATTTCTCTGGCGAAAGGTTCAACCATAAATCAACAAATCTTAGGAGAGCTACATTCATCACCAATATAATGTCACTCTAGTTTTCTTAAAAACTATGAAATAATTATGCGTTCATTCTTTTTGGGAGGCATGAAAATAGATATCAAGTATTTCATGGAAGTTTATGATACTTACAAAAGAAATAAAGGAGATTTTAGTTTTAAATTTTTTTGCTATGGCATATCCCCCCATTTGGCCTTAGGGAACTCATTTCAAGTTGCTTTTAATGTCATTTAATCATATTTTTCCCAAATAATACATTCCCTAAAGTAATTCATTGGTATTTTTTAGTTATGGAAATTTATATTTTTTAGTTTTGGAAATTTATGGAATAATTGCATTGTAAAACGAAGTTGCAGTGTCAGTTACTCTTGTAATTAATCATTTTTTATCATACATGTAGGCCACTTGGGTGAAATCCAAGACAAAGCTTTGTTTCCCAATAGACTGAGATGGATGAAATGGGCCTATCCTCTTGACCAAAATCAATGCCAAGATGCTCTGTTAATGCATGCAATCTAGCAACAAAAACATAAGGCAATTTTGTTATTTTTTCTTAGATTCAATTTTTTTCAATTCTCTTCATAATATGAGACTTGAACAAGGTCCATTTGGTCTATCTACATTCCTAGGATAGCTCACAAAGATCAAAAAGCAATATTTTTTGGTTTTTAGTTTTATTTTTTCTTATAAAATAAAGTAAAAAATGCTTGTTAAGTAAGATTGTATTTAGAAGGCATTGAAGAAATACTTTGTAAGCACAAACTTCAACTTTGAAGCTTGTTTAAAGTTTATTTCATATAATATATGTTGTTCCTTTAATCTCAAATTGTTGGTAGTCACTAGGTGTGCTTGTTAAGGTATGGCGAGCCCGAACAACCAAAGCGTGTACACACTATTTGTTTGTTATTCGACTTGTACATGATGCTAAATCTTGTTCATAAGTATTTCTCTTATGTTTATACCCGTTTAAATTTTGGTTTTCAACATCTTGTGCATGTTATTCATTTTATGCTAATGTGTTTGTAATTTACGTGTGAACTTGCTGCCATATTTCACGACAAATCATTGTTTATATTTTATTAAACATTTTGTTAACATTTCAATGTTCAAAGTGTTGTTCACAAGCTACAATTATCATAAGGTAGTTGTTTCCTATGAGGACACACTAGTTGACAAGTTGAGAAAACGATCGAAAGTGCCATCCACAACCTTTCTTGGTGGAGAAGGCCATGAAAATTTCACAACTTTTCACTTAGCACTATATCAATAAGCACCATAGTTCCTTGCTTTATTAGAATAATTATTCATTTCTTTATTTCCTAGAAATAATCAATTACTTATATATAAATCAATTTAGAAGTTGAGTAAAAAACTACTTGGCTGACCATCCATTTTCTCTCTCACAAGTAGAGAAGGCAATCATGTGTTCTTACCATTTTAAGCGGTGTTAGATTGAAGTTCACTATATCGAATAAAGGACTGCCAGAGTGTCCACTTGCTCTCACCAATAAGAAAGGCCCTAGTGCATTATTGTTACACATTATTTTTTCACATTCATGGAAACTAATGGCATACCCCTATCCCTCGCCATATGAACCATAATTTCCATTAATCCCTGAAAAGGATGGAAGAAAAACCCTTCCATTGAAGATAGTTAAATTGTGAGAATACCTTAGAAAACCTTAATTCAAAAGGATGTCGCAAGTCAAACGTTGATAAAATGCAACACCTGCTTGTTTTCACAGGTTGCATGCCTATCAAGCTATGATATTAGTGCACTTTTCTCATTAAAAAGGTGAAATGTTATTTTAACAAAGTTAAAATTAAAAAATACGAGAAGCTTCTAGAATAGAAGCCCCGTGGATGGCATCTCCTTTGAGTGGCTCCATCCCTTATCCTCCTCCCATCCTTTCCCAAGCTTATAAGTACAACCATATCCCACTAAGATGGCTAGCTAGAAAATCTTAGAAAGGATTTTGGCTTTGGTGAAACTCTATTGAAATATCAAACATTTTATCTCAAAACTTTTGAAGGCAAGGCATTGAAACGAAAAAAAATTGAAAAGGGACCTACAACATCAAGGAAGCTTTAGGTTGTAGCATTTTCTTCATCATAATATAGTTGCATGTTTCCTTCCCACAAATTAATTATATTTCAATTTGGAAATATATATACTTCCTTGATCATATATATAGGTTTTATCAAATCATTTTTTTAATTATGTGTGCTTTGATGGTTTGTTCGTTCATGTTATTTCCATGTCTTTGCTTGAGAGAATTGAGGATTAGATTGGAATCTACAACAAACAACCAAATGAGGACAACCTTCATAAAAAGGTATGAGGTCATCCCACTCTCATTTCCATTGATCATTTGATTGAAATTAAACCTAAGTAAAGTTTCTTGTTCCTGTTTCTTTTGTTCTAGATCTGGTTACTAGATATAGGGAGATCGCTCTTGTATACAAGAGGGATTTGTCTGTTAACAAAATTGGCAACCATACTTGGGAACAATCTTCATATATATTCTTCAAATTCATTTTGGTTGATTGATTCTTTGTTTTCTTAAGTATTTCTACTTTTAAATTTGTTTGTGAGTCAGATCTAACTCCTAAGATATTGAAAGATTTTTTTTTTTTCTTTCTTTTTGCACTTGTCGCACACTTCTTTATGAGAAAGTGTGACATTGTCGCACTGTGCTAGATTACAAGTTGTGACACAACCTATTTGTCACATTGTGTTTTACTTATAGCCCCTGACACTACCTAGCGTTTAGCCCGAATTGATCTTAGATTTGTTTTTGATATGGTTTTTGAGTTGGTTTATTATTTCTTTACAACTTAAACTTTTTATATTAGGTCACTTTTGTGTCCCTTTTTTTATTTTTGCTTGAGCGTGTGTTGGAAGTTTTCTTCAAATTCATATTGATTCTTTGAATGCAATTTTCATTTGCATCTTTGGCTTCATGATCTTATACATCATCATAAAATTCTTCTATCTTTTTTGAACGTAAGGAAGGAAAATTGCATTTGAAGTTTTTCAGTGCATTTGGAAAGCAAAAAGAAAAGGAAAAAACTTGCACTCTAGTTCATGGGTGGATTGTTTTTAGCTTGCATTTTTTAGGAATCGTCCATCCTACAATTTCTTTGATTTTCATTCAAAAAGTAGCTCATTTTTCGTGCATTGAAGGTTACACTTATTTCTTTGCTTAAAACCTCTTACTCATTACTATAGCTAGAATCCTTCGAAATAAAATCTTGCATTTCATTTCATTGAACTTGATACTTTGTGTCAAAAAATCATTTTCATCCACTTCATATGCTTATTGAGTAAAAACAACCATAAAATTAACACTTAATAAAATTGAGTTGACATTTTTACATTTCTCTAGTAGCACACCTACATTAACTTAAGTGTTGGGCCTTGGAATAGGTGGTGAGCTTAAACTCTCCAAGGCTACAGAATAAGTATTAGAATATTGAGTTCGAGATTGAAAATCCATTTATTGTTTCACATTGTTTTTTAAGCTCCTCTCACACAAGAGTTAAGCACGAGGTCACATTGGGCCCAATCAAGTAATCTACCCTGCTTCATTGGTCTTGGTGGCGTTGATTTTCATGTATTACAAACAATGTTGAAAAACACTTGGGGATCACTTGAGAATAAAACCTTCCTTTGAGGGATATCTCTAGGGGATTTCAAGTTTATTACCCTAACCTTGTGTGTACATCTGACTATCAACTTCCCCCCAAGTTGGCTTATTATAGGTTGTAACCTTAGTGGATTTTATCTTCGGGCTAATAGAAAAGGTGATGGTGTGGGCGACTCCTTCCTGAACCTGGAACGGAGATTTTTAAAACTCACTCGGGCCTTCCTTGAGGGTGCTCTACTATATGTGAGAGTATTTTCAACAAATGTAGACCATTAAGCAGGTTTCCAATCTAACTAATCCACCCACTCTCTCGTTCCTAATTATATTGGATTTTATGTTTGTTTCCATAGATTTGCTAGCATGGGTTGTTTGTTTTACCATTTATCATACCTTAGGTTGAGTTTGGTGGCAATAGTTTTGAATTTTTCTAATCAAGGCACTCCTTTTAATGGGGATCCTGGCCTTTGTCCTTGTATTGGAAATATTGGTCCTCCTTATATGGCTATGTTGTCCCTTCTTGGATTCATGATAGATTTACTAGTATAGTTGTTTTCAAATTTATTTGTCCCAAACACCCATGTTACTCCTCAAGTGAGTTCTCCACCCTGCCAACACCAACCTCATGTTGACCCTTTGCCTTCTTTGCCCATTGTTTCTTCTCCCCTTTCAACTTCCTTTCCTAGTGAAATTCTTGATGCTAGTTGCACCAAGAGGCGCTCTACAACCCAGTACATGAGTGATATGTTGTCACGTAAAGTTAAATAATAACATTACTTTAAAAATCAATATCTTCCATAAATAAAATACTTCAGTTTTCACCTTTATTTTACATTAGACTTTATATAGTGAGATAAAATAACTTAAATAAAAAAATTTAAAAATTTACTTTTTAATATGAGAAATATATGTAATTCCTTGAGACCTAATTCTTATAATATGCTAGAAATGTGTATCGTAACATAATGTAAACATTTTAACTTAATGAAAATAAAATAAAAATAACCCTATAAAAATTAAATACTAAAAATAATCTATGGTATTGACCCATGGTTTTAAGAATATATGGTATTCATGTGGAATATAACCTATTTCAGGGGGAATTAAACTAGCCTAGATCCATCATATTTTGATGTTACATTTAGATACATAATTAGTTGTAGAAAATGATGGCGTTGAATCCATGTAGCCTATAAAGGTAGAACTTTTTTATCAATATGTATTCCCTCGCCATTTGTCTCGATATGTTCATAAGTGGGGAAAATATTAGGAAAAATGTAATTATTACGTTTTATATAATATTTTTTTCCTACCTCCATCCACTTTTTACTATGTTATATTGGGTAAAATATAATATTATAATAATACATTTTACCCAATATTGACCCTCAACTCGTCCAAATCTTATTGTAATTTTTATTTATATTTGAACTTTGAAAGTAAACAAACTCGAGGTGAGGGGAAGTATTGAGTAAAATGTAACATTTAGGTAAAATGTAATAATATCACTTTTTAATTAGTATTTCCCCCACCCCGACCACTTTTTATTGGGTGGGGGTGGTAACAAATATTGTAATATTATATTTATCCAAGATTTCCCCTCACCCAATTCCCTTTTTATTAAAATAATTATTTATATTTGAGGTTCATAAGTAAACGTAATTTCTATGTAAACTTTTGATCCTAGTATGGTAGATATGTTGTAATCTTTAATATTTTGACTTGGTAAAAATAAAATAAAAAGCATAAAATTAATAATTATATTTATTTTTATAATAATAATTAATAATTAAACCAGCCTACACTCATGTTAACTCTAGATCTACCAAGTGTTGGTTGGATCAAATTTCATGCAAACCTCTTATAAAGTGAAAAGAGATTTGAGGGCCCTCTTGGAGCTTGGTAGATTTGAAGTTAACATGGATCTAGGATGGTAACCAGGAAGCTAAGAAGAAGAAGAAAAGCAAGAATAAGAAGCAAAATAAGCAAGTAGGAAAGAAGCAACCATTGATGTGAGTGTGGATAATGTTCAGGAATCTTCCAACTTACATTGCAAACCCAAATTCCCTTACAAGTTTTGTAGGGGTGACCAAATTCTTAACGATTTCCCTGGGATTCCTACAATATTAGAAGTGTGGTCTAATGATTCTCATCAACTCGATGTTGGTCCATCAACAAATGATTATAAGGTTCCAGGAAAAAAAGGTACATTTTGATTTCCTTATAGGTTATATGAAGGGAGTCATTGAACTCACCCTTTCCCTCATATGAATGAAGCCTCAAAATTGTTGGAAAACCTTGTTGTTTCTCAACAACAACTTCCAACTAGTTACCATAAGTTTTCTCCCAACCCACCATTAGTTGATGTAGTTGACTTGATTCCAACTTAAGTCGATCCCACTCTCCTCTTAGAGAGTGCAGCCCATACCACTCAGGTTGATGAAGTGGTTGAATCAATTCCATCTTTAGTCAATCCCACTCTCCCCTTAGCGAGTGAAGCCCATACGACTTAGGTTCTTCTGGCCAATTCATATCTTTCCCAACAAGGGGAATTTCACCTATCTCAACAGAACCCCCTTCAAGTACTCAGGTCACTTCTTTTGGTCGGAGTAGTCTGGTAGAGCCTCATTTCCCTTCTTCCATGCCTTTCCAAATTATTGTGTGGGTTGTGATAAGGAAATGTATCTTACTATTATAGATGAAGGTGCTTTTGTTAGAATTATATCCTTGACTACTTGGAAAGCTAGATATTCCCCTAATATTTTGTTTATTACTTAGAATCTGTTGGTTTTTAAAAAAAGAGTCAGTGAACCTTTAGAGATCCATCAACCCATTACTTTAGAAGGGAAAGCTATCTATATTGATTTTTTGGTAGTCCAAGTCCCCTTGGATTTCAATTTTCTCCTTGTATGAGACTATGTTTATGCCATGAATGATTTTGTGTCCACACTCTTTCGAGTAATGTCTTTTCCTCATAATGGAAAAATTGTGACTATTGACCAACTTTCATTCATTGGTTCTTATCTGACTACCAAACATCCAGCCTCCCTAAACGTTGCCTATATGCAATTGATATCCCCCCTACCATGGGTTAATCACGTGGAAACTTATCCCATGGCTTCACTTGTCGATGAAAAAGATCCTCTGACTATATGTTCGAATTATTTTGACTTAGATCCTATAATTGACATCGTGAGGCCTTCAATGGGGACATTGACGCCTAATTTTCCTACCCCCATTCATCCCCTTGACATGTACTCCTTCCAAATAATTGTTCTTCTGTCCAATGAAGAACTCTTGGAATCTACAATCGAGGTGTGCCCCTTGACATTTATTCCTTCCAAATCTTTGTCCTCTTGGAAGTCATGATCAAGGTTCCCCTGAAAATATTTCTTTTTTTGTGTCAAGTTCTTTACAAAGTAAAACAGGGAGCAATGAGCATAGTTCCTTTCCTATGTCAAGATCATTAAAAAATGAAGCATGTTTCCCTCCATAAAGTTTGGGGGGGGCATGTAACTCTGGTCATCATGCTAGCATTAAGTCATTAGTCTTTATAGGTCATTTTAGGGGCAATGAAACCTATCTCAAGAATAGTTTTTTCATTGTTTCAAGCTTGTGTAAAAATGAAACCTATCTCAAGTTTAGTCTTTGTTCCTTCCCGTGCTAAAAAATACATGGGAATTATTAAGTTACCGATTATACTTTTATCATCTTTTTGGCCTCGCAAAACTATACGAAAAAGGAACTCTATGGAGTTTTCTTAAGCTCTTTTTGGACTCCCTAAACATGCAAAGTTTGTCAGGTGAACTTGTTTCCTTTCATGCTCATTATAATGATTATAAAGGATGTTTATTTGGTCTAATTTTACCCCTTTTCGTGACTAAATAGGCTAATTATGAAAAAAATATAATCTAGCCAATCATGGCTAGAAGAGTTCTCTTTTGTATTGTTTTATCCCTTTTCGGCCCTAGGAGACTAAATTTACGAAAAATAACTCCCTTGGAGTCTTATTTATGTTCTTTTCAAACTCCCTAAATATGAAAATTCATCGATCTTTACTTTCGCCAAGCTCGTTAAAATGTTATGTTGAAAGAACTAAATGAGTTATCTTTTATCCTCTTTTCAGACTTGTTAAACCTAAGTAAAAAAGACCATCTTGGATTTTCCTTTGTATCTCTTTATAAACTCTCTAAACATGAAAAGAAATCGAGTTGTGTCTTCAATGAAATCATAAAACTTAAAATATGAAAGAACCATCTATAAATTGGGACTGAACCACTCCTTCCTAGGGTTCATTAAAAATACTTTGAAGGACTCATTTGAAAGATGAGCTTATACTTCAAGCATATGATATCCTCCCCAAGCACACAAGAAAATAAAGAGGTACCCTGTGAGGAATGGCGGGGGGAATTTGGGAAGGTATAATATATAATTTATATGGTAGTAAGTTACTCTTAAGCATGACACCATTTCATTCCTTGGGTCAAACTTGGGAAATCTGCTTGTCTCTCATTGACTGTACCCCTTTCGAAAAGTATTACACTTTGGCCTCTGATCCACTTTTTGTGTCATTGTTTCCAAGACAATTTTTGTGTCATCAATATGTTCAAGAGAATTTCAACCTGATTACAGTTCCTAAGCCTTCTATTGCATCAACCATACTTAAGTTAGCTAGTTTTTATAGTCCTTAAATCTGTTTATCACGTCGACCATCATTCAGTCAATTCTAAATTACGCAGTGCTTTATTCTACTTCACATATTTGTACATGTTTCTTGTCATTGATGCGGGATACAACAAGGCCCTGTTGCAAAGAATCACTTCATATCGAATTTAGCATATCATCTGGGAAGTTAATGGAGATTGCATGCCTTAATGGTAGGTTTCCTCGCCTTCGACTATCTGATTCTATGAGTGTTTGGCTTCAGATAATTTATTCACACTCCATGGAATGTACTCAAGTTCCTTAAGATACATTGTCATTATTCGTGGTTTCTTTCATATTTGTTAAGGTTTTCATAATTGATCAGTAATCAAACAGTTTATACCATGTTCGATCTCAACACATTGATTCACATGGTTAGATTCGTACTATGGAATGATATAGATGAAGACATTGGATCATTCTTTTTATGTTCAGGTTGCAATGGAGATTTTTTAGTATTTATTATTGTTGCATAGATCCACATTATATGTCTAGTGGTTATGTTCATATTGAGTCACGTTGCCATGGATCCAAAATGTATTTTGGTGGCCATGACCCTCCTTATTTGATGTGGATCTTTGCATAACCATACTTATACTTTGATTCATTTGTATTATGAGTATGGGAATTCCTACCTCAAAGATGATCATATGATATTATCGTATTGTAACTCCTTGATTGTTGTTGGCCCATGTCTTTTACCAGTTCATCCCCTGTTTCGATGCCTTTGCATGATAAAGTACTTCAATATTCACTCCTTTTTGAATTCATACTTTATGGGTTATATTACACATTATTTTTTTTTCACTCACGGAAATTGATGTTGTACTCCTATCCTTTTCCATCCAAAGAATAATTAACTTTAATCCCTTAATAATATGGAAGAAAAACCCTTATGTGGAACATAAGAAACTTGTGCAACCACCTTAAAAAACCATAATTCAAAAGGATGTTGCAAGTTAAATGCTAATAAACTATGATACTTGCTTGTTGTCGTAAGTTGCATACTTGCTAAGCCACAATATTGTTGCACTTTTCTCATTTAAAAGGTGTCGCACTATTTTAATAAAGGTAAAATTAAAAGGTACAAGAAACTTCTAGAATAAAATCCTTAGGGATGACATATCCTCTGAGCGGTGTGGATCTTACTCACATCCCTAACTTGTTGGATCTCAACCTCCATCCCTTATCCTCCTCCTATACTTTCCCAAGTGTAGAATCAAAACCATCTCCCATTAAGATGGCTAGTTAGCAAATCTCAAAAGGGATTTTGGCTTTGGTGAAACTCAAATAAAACATCAAACCTTTAATATCAAGACTTTTGAAGGCAAGGCATTGAAACAAAGAACAACTAAATAGGAACCTACAACCTCAAGGTGACTTCATGTTGCGGTTTCTTCATCATAATACAATTATATGTTTCTTTCCTACAAATTATTGTCTATCTATTTGGGAATCTTTGGTATATACTTCCTTGATAGTATATATAGGTTTTATCAAACCATTTTTTGAATTATGTGTGCTTTGATGGTTTGTTTGTTTGTGTTATTTAAGTGTCTTTTCTTCCGAGCATTGAGGAAAAGAATGGAAGCTACAACAAACAATCAGTGAGGACAACCTTCGTATAAAGGTATGAGGTCATCCCACTCTCATTTCCATTGATAATTTGATTGCAATTAAACTTAAGGAAAGTTTTTGTTCTAGATCTAGTTACGAGCGTTGAAAATAGCAGCGTCAGAAGTCATTCTCCAATGAGAGGCCTTAAATGGCCACCCTGGGACTAGCAAGGGAAGATTTGGAGTATCAATAAATCTTGTGAGCCACTACAAAATTCAAGGTGAAGGTAGAAGCATTGTGAGCTTTGACAAGAGTCAAGATGAAGGAACTAGTAGTTGATGCCTAGTGAGCCATGTGAAAAATCCAAGGCAATGTTTTGTGAGCTCTTTGAGCAATAGTCAAGACTCAGCCTAGCAAGAGTCAGAACAAATAAATAAGTCCCGTGAGCTAGTACTGGTATGATGGACTCCTTGGCTTGGTGTGATGTGACTACCTAGGATCTGGCCCCTCCTAAACTTACTCCATCAAGTGCCCAAGTTGTAGTACTAAATGATCACATGGAAAATACCTTCTTCTTATTATTATCTTGAACATAAGTACTTAAATGTAATTGCAGGTGAATGGACCATGTTGGTTGAGAGAGAGATAAAATGCCTATGTAAAATCATTGAGTCATGTAAAAGTGTTTGTCATGTAAAGTCCTAGTCCTAGTGACTAGTTGAGATGTTATAATGTAATGTTATGATGTAAAGGCTAAAATCTTAAGCTTGCCTAAGTTAATAAAGGCATTATTATATTAAAGATGCCAATGTAAAATTAGAAGAAAGGTGGGGGTGCACTTGTGTCTAGAGAGAATAACTTAAGTTGTTAACCCCTCTTCCATGGAGTCTTCTAGAAGGATCATGAAGCTTATCCAATGTCAATCCAAGATTAAATTTGGGCACTCCATTCTAGCCAAGAGAAATGATAGAAGGACCAAGAGAAATCAATTCGCTACACAAGTTCTTTTTTTGTAGTTTTTCATATACTCTCCAAGGTGTATCCCTCTTGAGTGCCCAAGGTTCAAGTTATCAACTGTTAGATATAAGAATTCAAATTTCAGTAGTCACTTCACCCATATCTGGTCTATTTTTCTGCAATGCACCCAAGTAATCTTCTAATCTACTTCATGCAAGCTCAGATCTAGTCCGAGTTGCTTCAGATTTGACATCGTTGGCTCAAGGCAAATTGATCTAATCCATTTGCACCTGCATGCAATAAGTTTCAAGTCAGTTAAGGCTTCATTTGTCTCTAGTCGTCCTCTCTCCTAGAAAATTGTACTATAGTGCCCTCAAGAAGGGTTTTGTACCTGCAAATTTGTTCAAGAGAAATAAAGTAAGAAGGTATTTGTTAGGTTTTCTCCCTTATTGGGTTTCCCTAGGGTAAATCTTGTGTATTTATGTGTTTGAGTATTTTAATAGTTTATTTCAATTACTCACATTCATATCCGACAGTTAGATCTAGCAGATCTAAGTGAACAACAAGCAAATCTAGCAAATCTGAGTGCAGATCTAACAAATCTGGGTATCTAGAAGACTGAAAACCTCATTTTTGAGGTGTCCTTATAATTTTCTGATCATTTATAATAAGTTGAATTGAAGAATAAAATTTCATGTGTATTTGAAAAGTTAGTTTATGTTGTTTATATGTTCAGCTATATATGTGATTGCTACAAGTTCATAATTTTAATTCTGTTATTGAAGTAATTCAAGATTTGGGTTATTTGATAAAGAAGCATAGGACAACAATCATCTTGAGTTAAGAAAAATTTAACAACCAGATCTAGGGAGATATTTCTTGTTCGCAAGAGGGATTTGTTTGTTAACAATTACAAATCCACTAACCAACCCCTTAATCATTATTTCCATTTTAAGTCTACAAGCATTTGAGTGTAAGAACTTGACATTCTTGAACATGATTGTGTAGAAGAATCTGACCTATGTGAGAGGTGTTAGTGCATGCCCAATCCAAAGTGTTCATGGTTCAAGTGTATTTGTTTTACTTCCCAAGCAATGTGTTTTGTTTAGAAATTTTGTTTCATTATTTCTTGGCTTAGCTTTAACTTTTGATTTTAATTAGCTAACTTTAGTACTTAATCTTAGAAAGTCACAACTAATCTAGACTAGCTCTCTATAAATTGTATTATGCTTCTAAGTTTACAAACACCTGGATTGATACAAACATTATGTCCTAGTTTATGTACTTAAATTATCCTGACAAGGGAAATGGTCAAGATATCATGATAATTACAATCTTTACTAATCCCAACACATATCTAGACAAATATTTCAACAATTTTTTATCGTGGGACTCCCAAAATTGAGAAACAAATCAATCTTCATGGAGATGGTTGACCATCTTTAAAAAATTGTTCATTTTTGTGCCCTAGCTCATCCTTTCACTCCATCCTCAATTTCTGATACCTTCATGGATGAGATCTTCAAGATAAATGGTATGCCCACTTATGCTATCTTAGATCAAGACCCCACATTCACCAACAAATTTTAGCTAAAGCTAAATAAACTTCAAGATACATCATTGAATACGAGAATTAAATATCATCCTCAAACGTATGGTCAAGCAAAATACGTCAATGAGTGCTTAGAAATGTATTTGAGATTCTTTTCTTCCAAAAAGCCACGGGAGTGGACTCAATAGCTTTCCCTTGCCAAATAGTGGTATAATACCACTTATCACGGGAGGTACAAATGACACTACATGGAATTATTTATAGCCAAAAACCATTTTCAATGGCATCCTAGATACTTAGGACATCCAATATTCATGATGTAGATAGAACACTTCACACCAAAGAAGTCATTATCCATATCCTCAAGGACAACTTGGCTATCGCACAAAATTGAATCAAACAACAAATTGATCAACATAGATCTGAATGTTCTTTTATATAATGGGATAAAGTATTCCTTCAATCTCAATTTTATAAATAGACATCACTAAAATATAAGGATCCCCAAAAGCTAGCTTCTAAGTTCTATGTTCCCTATTAGATCATGCAACACATTAGTCAAGTTGGCCACATACCAACTCTCCCAACCCACTTTAAGATTGTACTTGAGATTTTGAGTCATGTCAAAACATCATTTTCATCTGCACCATATAACTATAGAGTAAAAAAAACCATAAAATTAATGGTTAATAAAATTGATTTGACATTTTTACATTTCTTTGGTAGCACACCTACATTAACCTAAGTGTTGGTCCTTGGAATAGGTAGTGATTTTAACCTCTCCAAGGCTACAAAATAAAAATTATAATTTTGAGTTAGGGAGTGAAAATCCATTTATTACATCACGTTGTTTGTGAAGTTCCTCTCATACATGAATTAAGCATGAGGTCACATTGGGCCCAACAAAGTAATCTACCTTGCTTCATTGGTCTTGGTGGCATTGATTTGTACTTATTAAAAACGGTGTTGAAAAACACATGGGGATCAATTATGAGGAAAGCCTCGCTTTGAGGGATATCTCAAGGGGATTTCAAGATTATTACCCTACTGTTGTGTATACGTCCAACTATCCATTGTCCCCCCATGTTAGGTTGTTGTAGGTGGTAACCTTAGTGGCTTTTATCTTAGGGCTTATACATAAGGTGATGGTGAGGGGGTCGTCCTTCCTATACCTGGAACAAACATTGGTCAAACTCACTCGGGCCTTCCTAGAGGGTGCTCCAATATATGTGAGGATATTTTCACCAGATGTAGACCGTTAAGTAGATCTCCAACATAACTTTTCCACCCACTCTATCATTGCTAATTATATTGGATTGTAGGTTTGATTCCTTAGATTTTCTAGCATGCCTTATTTTTTTACCATTTATCATACCTTAGGTTGAGTTTGATGGAAATAGTTCCGAAGTTTTCCAATCAAGGCACTCCTTTTAATGGGGATCCTGTTCTTTTTCCTTGTATTGGAAATATTAGTCCTCCTTATACAACTTGTTTGATCTAGGTGTATATTGGTTGCCACCTTCTTATTCCACTTGGACCCCCACTGTTGTTTCTTTTAAGTTTCCCTAATTGTAGCCCAACTTACTATTTTTGGAAGTTTTTCAGATCCTAAACTTCCAGAGCCATTCTGAGGGACAAAAAGACGTTTTTAGGGAAAATGGAGAGACTGGTAAGGTCCCAATTGACTTGCAAGTTTATTTTTAGCCTCCTCTTTGAGATCTTCGAAACGAGGTATTATGATAGCCAAACGAAGATCGTATGCCAAAGTCACTACCTCGG
>APFE031273376.1:47855-65244 GCA_000404065.3 Pinus taeda | reverse complement strand
GAGGTTGCCCCCCAGGCAGATATTGAGTACCTTGAGGTTGCCCCCCAGGCGCATATTGAGTACCTTGAGGTTGCCCCCCAGGCGGTAACTGACTACCTTGAGGTTGACCTGACAACATCAGAATTTCTTTTGCACTCAACTGTTTAGGACCACTACTTCTAGTTAACAACTTTTGTTCGATAGGACGAGGAGACGCTCCTGAAAAAGTACCAGAAATGGACTGATACCCAGCAGGAACAGACGGACCACCGTATAAATAGGCTTCTGGAGTTTGGGAATACATGGATGACCGACTAGACATATTCAATGTAGGAAAATGACCTCTAGGTGAAGGGTGATAAAAAATGTGAGGTGGTGTAAAAATGAGTCCCAGATTTTCTAAAAGATTGGTCAATGAACGGTACCAATCAGTACTCCTAGGTGGACTATAAAAAATCGATTCACGCTCCCTAAACTCTAAAATAGGTCGATTATCCAGAAAAGGGAAGCTTTCCTCGATATCCACAGTAGCAAGTTCTTCGATCGCTATGAGTCCAGCGGGAAGATCTTGGGTAATTACGGTTTCTACCCAGGAGAACTAGAACCACTAGGAGTCAGAGAAACAAACTCTGATACGGAAATTGGAGCAACTTCAGATTTGGGTTCAGACACGTCAAGCTCTTCACCTATATCACCAGTAGACGTAATGCTACCAGTAACCTCTGAAATTACTACGGGTTGAGAATCAGAATATTCTACCAAAGATGGTTCTCCTTCTTCACGTGATCGATTTCTACCGCTACTAGGAGACACGAGAACTCTCAAGCCTTCAAAGTGACTTGGTATATCTTCAGGAGGTTGACCCCAAAGTCTACGAGAAGTCCTTAGTAAATCCACCACAGCAACAAACTCAGGGGATTCACCCCGAAGTCTACGGGAATGTCTCGGTAATTCAGCCACAGCTAAAAACTTTTAACTACTTCACACGCAAACAAAAGTAAAATCTCAATGAAATCACCTAAAGTCTCTAAAGAACCAAACAAATTTGAAGCACACGCCTAAAGAATCTAAGAGATCAGACACACACAAACAGTAACTTTTCGGATCGAAAACATTAGTTGGTGATGAAATCCAACGTCGTAGAGTTTGATACAGATATAGTGGTTGGAACAGTTACCCTGGCAACCTGCTTAATGAATAGACTGGACCAAGTTTCTCCACTTAACTGTCTCAAGTGAAGAGAACCCCCCAGAAAATCCAATTGAGTCTAGCCGACGTCTGCTCCAGGTACAGTGGGATCTTCTCGCCACCGTCACCTTAGGAAGAATCCTAGAGAATATGAACACTAAGGTTACTAACAGCAACAAATACACCTGGGGGAACAGTCTACGATCCGATATGCACGCAAGGGCAGAGTAGCAAGCTCAATCCCCTTGAAGGCTCCTCAAAATAAACCGAGGTTTACCAACAAGTGACCCCAGGCTCCTGGACAATAATCCGAGGTTTACCGTTTGTAATACGTGAATATCTGGCATCATTCCCAATGAGGAAGGATTGATTCCCACACTGGTTCGGACACGATCTCGTGCTTCTCTTTTAAGAGGAGCTTTCCCAGAGTATAAATGCAACAATTGGATTTCTCCTACCACAAGATAAAGCTACTTGTTTGTTTTACTTATCTTGGAGAGTTAATTACTCCCTACTCCAAGATACTAGCCTAAGCTATATTGGTGTATCAGAGCCCTAGAAACAAAAAATTTGCTAGATTGATTTTATATTAAGCGTGATTTTTAGTGGTTTTTGATTAAGTCAAAAGGTGATGGAGATGAAACTTATGGTGTAAAGACTCGACACAAAATCACTATAAAGATGCACTTAAGATGATTAACCAATCTTTTCTCTTCAATGAAGTTCTAGTTAAGAAAGAGTTGGAAGATACAAATACTTAAAAACACAAATCTTTCTTTAATGATCAAATCAAAAGAAGAGTATTCGTTTCAATGCACTCAAAAATGAGACAACTAATTATTTCTACAAGAATTTCTCTTTTCATTCAAAAACTCAAATGCTACTAAGAACAAGCTTTTGCTTCAAAAGAGACCTTTCATTTTTTTGTTTAAAAATAATTAAAAACTATAATTAAAGCAAATCTTTGAGAAAACTATTTAATAAGGAAAATTTAAGATCTACAAACTAACAAAAGCTCTACTTGAAGTAACAAGCTTACAAAAAGTCTTTTTGAGGATGTTTTACTTGGTCACAAGCAAGCCAAGGACTAATTTGTTCAGAATCACAAATAAGTCAAGAACAACCAATTTCGTATTCCTTTTTTAAAAATGAAAATCCACACTTTCAATCACAAGCTTATCGAAGTTTTGAAATGAGAAAACTCAAAGTGGATTTCTCAACAAGGGGAGATTTCAAAAATGGTCAGACTCTCAAGAAGACTGGTAGACACTAAGGTGATCTGAAGTCCCTACAGCCTCTAAGCTCAGAGTCACTACACAACCAAATTGAAAACAAACCCAACAAGCAAAACTTATAGGACTTTCACTTAAAACCCTAATGCTAATGAAACAATCCAAGAAAATATTTCAACCAGTCACATGCAGGTATGGGCAGAGGATAACCACTAGAAAAAAAAATAAAACTAACTGAAAGAGAAAAAGTCAAAATTTTCAAAAATTTAGCAGGGTACGCAAGTGCAGAGCTTACCCAGGTGCGGGTACGCTCTCTGCACAAAAACAAAGTGTGTACAGGTACGCACTGTGATATAAGCGCAGACTGCGGACTTCAACTAAAGTAATGAAAAAGAAAAAACAAAGCTAAATCAACCAAGTCTACCCAAAGCCACACACAACAACCCAAAAATAGAAACAAAAAGGCAAGTTTCTCAAGTCAAAGAAAATCGAGGAAAACAATCAAGTCCCCAGTGGAGTCGCCATTTTGTCACGTGGAATCAGCCGATATTGCAGACAAGACAAACCTTCCTAGAATCTAATGAAGACCTAATGACAAACAAACCAACCAAACACTATCTTTCTCTAAATGCGCTTTATAAGTAATAGTAAACAAATGTGTTTAAGGGCCTACCTCATGTCCAACGCAAGTTCGGAGATGCCTTCGCTTCTTTGATCCAAGTAAGTTCCTTGTCGCAAACCTACAAACACAAACAAGGCAAACGATTAAATAGCACCTGAATAACCAATATTATAAACATATTTAACATGAAAGTAAAGGAGTCCATGAAACAAATAACATGAGATACTTGTTGAGAAAAATGAGCTTGATTATATTAATTCAAAAGAGAAGAACCTTAAAACCTTTGCCTTGACGCTGTACAAGCTCCTCCCAGGGCCCAACAAGAAGTCTCCTCTACTTTGACAAGCTTCACTCACTCCCTAATGAAGCCAAAAAGGGTATGTGATCTCTCCTCTTAAGCTCAAATAGGAAGTCTTGATTTCACTAGCATTTACCCTCAAAAGTTCAGCTTCTAACCTCCCTGGCCACTGACCCAATGCCTCAATTTATAGTGCAATGGAGATCAGTTACGAGCTCCTCCTTCAAAGGGATAGAGTCCTCCTTCAAAGGGATAGCTCCTCTCAACAAGGGATTAGTTCCTCCTATGATGGGATGCATGAACCACTTGGAGCGAACAATCCACGTAACAAATGCTTCTAGAAAACTCTAGAATTAACCCAAGATGAGTTTATTAGGATAAATATTGCGCCTTTTGACTTTTACAGGGGTACGCACCCTCCCCTTTACATACAGAGTGTATAAGTACACATATAGCTTGAACAAAAGGTGCGGGCCCGTAGGCAAAAGTAAGATAAAGTGCGGAACCAGAGTTACATTGCTTTTTTGATGTCTTTCTCTCATTTTTCAAGCTTGCTTTGAAGAGCTGAGGTTTAAGACTTACTTAGGAAGTTGGTATAGGTGATGATAGGCCTACACCAACTGCAAATAATCAAGGTGACGATATTTTTGTGTAACAAGTAGTTTGAACAACAATACATGCATATGCTAGGGAGCATTCGGAAGGATTTGTGCATGCTGCAGATCCAGAATGGCATGATTCAAGTGAGTGGGGTGCAAGTGAGCCTGGTGCAATGGAGCATGACAATATCATAGCTAGAACGGACTCTGGACCTAAAATTCATAGATTTACCTAAAGAATCTATTCACTTCGAAATCAGAGGAAGACCGTGTTGTATTAATCATACTTAAAGATATGGGAGTGAACTTAATCATGTTGTCGCTTCTGACTCTCCCTACGCTACATCAGGGGGTTTCAGACGAGTTGGGGATCTGGGAACAATGCACCCTTACAGTCATTCGTGAGTTCAAGGTCAACAATGAGAAGATGTTCGCGGAGAAAACTTAGGCCCTAAAAGAAAATGTGGAGCTACAAGCCCACAGTTAGAGCCTGGAGACAGCAATAATGAAAGCATGCAAGATAGTTGCATACTTGAACATTCTGGAGGATGCCACAGTGACAGCCAAAATCAAAAAATTAGCTACTGCAATCCACATGTCGAAGGATGAGATTGGTAAAGTCATATTCAATTTTTAGATGAATATCTCAGAGCTACAACTAAAGTTGCAGCAAACCACTCCACCATAGGTCCGGGAGCAACGCGAACCAGCGATCAGGGAAAACATGGGCACATTGGATACCACAGTCATAGACTGTACGATAATATTTGATCAAGCCATGGAGTTATGAATGAACTTGCAGGAGGACCCAAACTTGCAAAATCTCATCACAAACATCCAGGAGACACGGCGCAAGTTTGATGAAGTCCAAGCAACTGTGCGCACATTGGCACTAGTCCAAAGCCTCACACAATTGCAGGAAGGCAAGTAGTTGCAATCACAGATGGAAGAGCTACAGAGGAAAGAGAGCCTTCTCAAGGCCATATTATATCCATGGATAGAGGAATCACGTCAGCTTACTCTATCACTTCAGGAAACGTTAAGGACGCAGTAGCCGACACAGAGAACAATGCACCTAGTAGTGGAAGGCCAGACGAGAGAAAAGCTAGTGGAGGAAGTGCAGTAGGTTGCGGTACAGAGTTTTGTTGATATCACAACATTACAGGTTTAGTTAGGTAGCCTCCATAGCAAGATCAAGGCACCAGCCTAGTGACTCGAGGATGAGTCTAAATATTTATGTTGGTGACATGTTGGGATAGGGTCCCTAGGGTCAATTTTGGGGTTATTTTAACCATTTTTTGTAAAAGATTTGTAAAGAATGTAAAATCTCCATGAAATGTGGAAGTGGAGTACACAGATAGATAAGAGTCAAAGGGGATTTATCCCCTTGGTTTGTTAAGTGATAGGTTGGTTTTGAGACTCACCCATAGGTGCGAGCCATGGTATTGTAAGCAAGAATGATATATATAGTTGAGTCATAGCAAGTCTAACGGGTAACTAAGTGAAGATAGATATTGTTTTGGGAAAGTTCTAAGGAAAGCATTGTTTCCTGTACTTAGGTGAAGGGGAAGGCTCCTGCAGTTGAGTATGGAGGAGACCTTGGTAAGTCCACAGCTGAGTGCGCAGGGTAGAAAATTCTGTAAATTGAAACGTTGAACTTAATAAAGACTCATTTTTGGAGAACTACCTTGCCTTTGAGTATTATTCTCATTTCTGTTCATGTTATGCTTTATCACTCAATGATATGTTTTCTATGGAATAATGTGTAGTTGTTGCTCGAACTTACTGAATCTTTGATATTCATGCATGAACTAAGTACATGTTTTCATGAAGTTAAATGTTGAATCTGTTAAGTTTTCTGATAAATTGGATAGATCTACACGAAGGTAGATCTAGGGTTACTATTTAGTGCGTGAAAGGGGGTAGATCACTTCCTTTAGGTCTATAAATTTTGATCACAAACCTTCATGAAGGTCTAGAATCCAATTCCTTAGAGTTGCAGTAGTGGGCCATAGAAGGATACAAAGCTGCACAAAGGTAGATCTGAGCTATGAGGGCTTAAGATCACTTATCATAATGTCTCAGGATGCAGAAACCTAGTTCTAGCATCCCTAAATACTGCTTCAAGTGAGACTATAGCCTGTGCTATGCAGGTTGTTACTGAAAGGGCCAGTAGTTAGGTTTTTGTTAATTGGTGCGAACAACTCTGAACCTGGGTCAGGCCCCCTTAATCCAACCCTTCTTACACTTATCCCAAACTTATGTAAAATCTTCTTCCTAGGAACCTCCTAGGCCATATTCTTGTATTCTCTCCTATGAAAACCCATCAACATACTGCTCCTTGTTTATTTCTATGTCTTTTTCCTCATCCATTTCTTCCATTGTGACCTTCCATTTTGCTTCCTAGACATTGACAGTGTTTTTAACTTCTAGCTCTACACAACCTATAGCGTCTTTGACTCTAGCACTTTACAAGATCCCACTTTGGATGTATATACATAAAATGCATGGTGGTTTTAAAGCATACAATCCCCTTGTATGCTTCCATAAGCTATGGTGGTATGCACAATATTCCTCCTATGGTCTGCATGACCACCTCCTTTGTAACAGCCCCAGGTTAAATTTATATTTAAATAAATATTGTATGGACATTATAAGAGAAAAAATTAAACAAAGGTGATGGGACACGTATTCCAAGATGAATGAGGGGAAAAAATTACATTGGGATCCACTTGTGGTTAATTATTTATTAGCTACATAAATTGGCATTGGCAAGAGGAAAAATTTAATAAATGGAATATTAATTCTTACAAGCCAACAAGGGCATGAAGAAAAAATGCAAATAAATAAAGGAAAATGAAATAAATTCCACTTCAACTAGTGGGGAAGAGGAAGAGACAGGAAAAGGATAAAAATAGTAAAAGAATATGCATGCAAGGAAAAATGAAGAAAAAAGAAAAAATTGTAGAGGGAACATTCTAGCATTCTTTTGGGAAAAAGAGAGGCAAAGAGGTAGAAGCTACAACACTTGGACATAAGAAAGAGACAAGCAAGGAAATTAGGCAGCACAAGAGGAATTTGAGTGGCATCCAAGAAGTTTTTAACATAAGCAAACAAGAGTAACTAGCAGGAGGCTTTTTGTAGGTAACAGTGAGCAGGTTGATTATCTTGTTGGGATTTGAATGCATGGTTCATGCATTATTTTGTTTGTCATTTTTGTTGTCATTGGCATGGAGATTCACTAGGGTTTATAGTCATGTACATCCTTGCCTTATGTCATTTTCCTGGATAGCCATGGTGTAGTGGATTCTCTATTTGGTTTAGCTTTGGATGTCAATAGATTTTGGATCCTAATTGAGGTGGTCTCAAGAAACTGCCAAGGGTTGAGGGTGGAGATGGTTTTCTATAGGTGAGCCCTTGATAGGTGGGCGGAGACAGGAAAAATCATCTTGGTATGGTGAATAAATTCTGAGGCATCCAAGATTGTATTGGTTTTGGTGATTTATGGACCTGGTCTTAGGTGAAATCATTGTATCCTGAGGGTGGAGATAGTTTTCCTCTGGATTCCATGTTTGGTTATGTTTTGGTTCGTCCTATGTAATCCTGAATTTATGCTTATAATATGGCACAAGAGTGATTGGGCTAGAAGAAAGGATTGGTTCAGCCCAATCTATGGTCAGGTAGAGCATGGAAGTCCCTGACTTGGTTGGCACTATGTATATGTTAATATTTGTTATTCTTTAATGAAGATCAATGAGCACAAGTTTTGGTTTAATGTGTTGATTATGTGACTGGTTTTTCATGGCTCCATAATTGGTTAAGTGTATATCACATGCATAGTATTTTTTGTTATATGAATTTCTCGTGTTATTGATATGTTTGATGGTTTGACATGCTCTTGGATAATTTATATGGATGCAGGAGCTAATATGTGTTTTATTGAAACTAGTATGAGAGATAAGCAAGCCTTATTGATGAACATATGTTCAAACTAATGAAAAAAATGAATAAACTATGGATTCACGACCTACAGGTACAATAGTCACAAAGTGTTTGTATAAATGAATAACATGTGTTGGGAAAGCATGAGCCACAATATAGAATAAGAACAAAGCATGAAGACTTATACATATTATTGAAAAAGTTTTGGAAAATTATGGGCAATTTCCTTGAATATAGGCCCTATATTTATGGAACAAGGCTTGTGGTCGCACTTTTAGAACTAGGAAATCTCGACTGTAGTGGCACTGGGGATGGGTTATCTGTGTTGTTGGAGGCCTTTAGCCACATTGATAAGCTTGTATATGTGTGGTTGAGAAATAATCTAATTCAAGGAGTGGTCTAATCAAAAGGGAAAATGATCACCAGGGAAATTTAGGTTGATAACATTGTGATCATGTGTCTTTAGGTGATTGTAATCAATTCTGGACAAGTGGACCCCATTTCCATAACAACATCTTGGAAGTTGGGTCATACATAGTAACTCTCAACTCACATTTACCTTGGTAAGCATGTAAAATTGGGTAAATGTGGGGTGGGGCGTAAAAAAGTGGTATCAGAGTAGGTTCACAGCACTAGACCTGGAGATAAATGCAAATTGTTATGTAGATCTATATTTTATCATGCATGCATGTCATTTATTTTAACACTATTACTATTATATCCATGTACATGATATTGCTACAGTTTTGGTGTCATTATCTTGATTCAAGAATGAACTGATATGCTCTTGATATTATTATGTATTGTGCTAATTTGGATTGACCTATGCATATGCCATAGCCTCACTAGAAATAAATTGAGGTAATGCTTTTGATTATGCCTTTTATTTGGTTTATCTAACATTAGTATGTTGTAGGAAAATAGAAGGCCAATATATGAAGATCATAATGGTTTAGTATAGTTCATATGACTCCCCACACATGGCGGAAGAGAACTTAGTGAAATGGGAGAAATCAGTCAAGCAACAGGGGGAGGGAGACTCTCCTAATCTAGCAGACACATTAAGAAGTTTGAAGGAAGAGATCAGAAATTGTAAAGTTGATAATGACCGATTATGATCTAGGTTGATATTGGTGGCCACTTTCCTATTCCACTTAGACCTCCAATCAGTTTCATCTATTTCCTTGTTTATTGTAGCTTTTACTATTTTTAGTAGTTTTTCAGATCTTAAACTTCCGGAGCAATTTTGACCCCCCTAAACGGCATTTTTTGAGGTCTACAATAGGCCCATAGCCATAGGGGAGGCCTTGTCACAAATCCTGTAGTACTCAGAGAGATATTTCTAACAAGGTATCGTACACATCAAACGAAGATAATATGACCAAGTTATGACCCTGAGAAGTTGGCTGCCCAACTAAACCCAACGGGTCCCACAAAGTCTTGGCATTCCATTTCCTAGGTTAGGGTTTTGGTTGTTTAGGATTTTCCCTTGTTTTTAAATAATAAATAGGCCCTTGAGGCTCATTGTAACATAGTTTAGAGATGTGTAGCCAACACATCTCTTCTCATAGATAAGCTACCATCACTTGAGCTAGTTTATTTTTATTTATGTATGTAAGCATATTTTAGTTCTTTGATATCAATGAAATGAAGTTTTATTTATGTTGCATCTCTGTGCATATGGGTATTTTTGTATTTTGTTGCATTCCTTCATAATTCTGGATCAGTGGTGTTAGAGCGGTTTTCTCTTTCTCTGTTTTTCTTTGCATGTCCCCAATGAGGTCAGGGTATAAGGAGTTAGGGATCAAACAAGTTGAACCTTTGCAAGACCATCCCCAAAGACCCCAATGGCCTCCCATTGAAGAAGAAAAGAAAGATGAGGGGGTAGGAGATCCTTTCAAAATATTTATCGAGGAAGACCTTGAGCAATAGAAGAACACAATGATGGACAACTTTTACCATATCGTTCAATGGCTAGCCACAGGTGACACATCTTCATTCAGCAGCCACTCTTGAAGTGCCACTCCTTTTAAAGTATAAGTTAACTTTGATATTCCCATATTTGAGGGCCAGATAGATGCAAACATCGTAGATAAATGTATAAATATGTTGTTAGGATATTTTTTAGTTCATGACTTTTCTAATCAGTAAAAGATTACTTTCGCATTTTTCAAAGTCACCCTGCACGTCAAGGACAGGTGGGAAACCTACTGTGAACAAATGGAGGAGAGGGAATCCTAACTGTTTTCAGCCACACCCACTTGGAACTATTTCCAAGACTCCATCAAGGAACAATATTACCCTATTAGAAGCTATGAATATAAATACATAAAGTGGACCATGCTATAGCAGGGAAGGGACCAAGATGTGTCAAAGTTCATAAATGTTTTCCATACCCTTCACATGAAGTTGGGTATCAAGGATTCTAAGTGGAATTGATACTCAAGTACCACATCTATCTTCACAAGTACATCTAGGACAAGATGGAATTCTTGGACATCTACTCACTCAGCACATCGTACCGATATGTTCTCAAGATTGAGCAGAATTTTAAACAGAAAAAGTGATACTTTGGATCTTTGAATCCGAAGCAAGGAAAAGGCATCCCCAAACCACAGAGCAAAGGATAAATCCAATGTGGGGTAACCCAAGACAATCCATCAAAGCATAAAGAAAATAACAACACCACAATGACAAATAAGGACATGAGAAAATGGTGTGAGTTCCAAAAGAGCTCCACTCACAACATAAGTGAGTGTCAGGCCAAGCAGTCATAGGTGGTCGAGCTGAAGGCTTCCGAACCAAATTCATCTTCTAACTTTGAGTCAAAACCCAACAAGGGGAATGACAAATGTAATAAAATCATTGACGTGGAGCCTAGTGCCACTGTGACCACCACCAAGATCTAGAAGAATGAGCCTAAAGATCCAGAAGAGGGGGAACGCCTCTTCCACTCATAGATGTGGGTGAAGGGTTCTCTGCTGCAGTTCATTGTCGACAATGGGTGCCAAAAGAACCTCATTTCAGTAGAGGTAGTGAATCCATTGGTCCTACTGATTATAGCACATCTATAGTTGGACATAATCGAGTGGCTTCACTAAGGACGAGATCTCCACATCAACCAACATTGTCGCCTTCCCTACAGCATCAAGCACTTCACGGATGAGGTATTGTGTGATATTGTTCCTCTTAGAGTTTGTGATGTATTATTAGGACAACCATACTTGTGGAAGTGGCATGTTGTATATGAGTCCATACCTTTCTCTGTTATTATTAATATGGGTAATAAGTTGTACAGGATACCGTAGGTAGCCCCACCTACCACCATCTCTTTGATCACTGCAAAGAAATGTAGTAAGATCATTTCGCATAATAGGAAATTTGTTTTCCTTATGATTCACCCTCAGGGAAATAATAAGGTTGTGGCCATGGCTTCCAAATAGGGCTCCTCTACACAAAAAGAGCAGATGGACAAGGTCAGGAGGAGTACAGGGACATTTTCTCCTCACCTGCAGAGGTACCTCTGCACTGTCAGGTCAAGCACTCCATCGATCTGACCTCAAGTGCATCGCTACCCAATGGACCTATCTATTGATGCTCTGTTTTGGATAATGATGAGATCAAGAGGTATATTCAAGAGTTGTTGCATAAAAAGCACATCAAGCCAAGCTCATCACCCTGTGGGAGCCCGATTTTATTGGTACAGAAGAAGAACGGGACCTGGAGATTCTGTATTGCCTATCAAGCATTGAACAAGATCACCGTCTGGAATAGGTACCCAATCCCACAGATTGATAACCTTCTAGACCAGCTCAAGCGGGGGAAATATTTCAATAAGATTGACTTGAATATCAGTTGTCACAAGGTTCCTATCGAACCCTTCAATGTGTGGAAGACTACCTTCAAATCTAAGGAGGGCCTTTTTGAATGGTTGGCCATGCCTTTCGAGTTGAAAAATGTCCCTGAAACCTCCATGATATTGATGGAAGACATCTTACGACCCTTAACCAATGCATTCATGGTGGTGTATTTAGATGACATATTGATCTTCAACCAAAGTTGGAAAGAACACCTCCACCATATTCGACAAGTCTTTCAAATCCTACAACAACACAAGTTGTGTGCCAACTTGGAGAAATGCAATTTTTGCATGACTCGGGTTCAATATTTAGGGTACATCATTGGTGAGTAGCATCTGCATGTGGACCCAACCAAGATACAAGTCATTCAGGATTGGCCAACCCCAACCATTCTAATATAGTTCCACAACTTTCTGGGTCTTGCTAATTTCTACTACAAGTTCGTGTTGGGGTTCTCTCATATCACTTGGTCGTTAAGTCAAGTCACCAAGGGTGGAGCGAAAGAAAAATTTCTTTGGTCTAAAACCCAATCAAATGAATTTTCTAAGTTGAATCATCACCCTTCTCTACACTAGTTCTCACATTACCATACTTGCAACAATAATTAGAAATTGAGATAAATTCCTACGACTATGTTATTAAGGAAGTTCATACTTAGTAGGGGCATCCAATAACTTACCACAGTGAGATACTTTTAGACACAATCCAAAAGTATCCCACTTATGACAAATACATGTATTCCATTGTGCATGTCTACCATCAATGGAAGCATTACATTCTGGGGAAGGAAATGGTCATCCACACACATCACCGACCCCTACAGTTCATATAGATCCAAGGGAAGTTGTAGAATGATCACCATCAGAAATGGTCCACATATTTGCAACAATTCCATTTGAAAATTAATTACAAGAAGCAAAGCACCAATAATGTTTCAAACTACCTCATCCAACCACTAGTCATGGCGTTGATCACTGTTCTCGAATCCTATGGGCACGAGACTTCGGGGTGGCCGCATCTTTAGAAGAGCGATCTAGAATCGGAAACACATACTAGACACTCCTGGAAGTTAAGCAAGTTCCAAATTTTCAGCTTTAGGATGCACTATTATGCCACTTGGGACACATTCGTGTACCTTCAAGAGAATGTGCTAAAATGATTTGGGAGGCGCACTACATTCAAGTCACTAGACATTTCTTAGTAGAGAAAACAGTGACAATATTGTAGAATTATTTTTATTGGTTGAACCTTCATCAAGATGTTGGGAAGTACATTAGATCTTGTACTACCTATGTCATTTCCAAACCAAACATTAAGAAGTAAGGCCTAAATACTCCTCTACCTATTCGTAGTCAAGCTTGAGAATCCATCTCCATGGATTACATGTCAGGCCTTCCTTCTACCAAGAATGGCAACAACTGCGTTTTCGTGGTCGTCAACAGATTCTCTAAGATGGCCATTATGGCAGCCTGCAAGAGGAGTATCACAGCAGAGGCCATTGCTAAGCTCTTCTTTGAGCGAGTGTGGGTACAATTTCACATCCCACAATATATTATCTCAAATGAAGACAGCAGATTCCTAAGTTTATTTTGGTCAAGTCTATGGTCAATGTTGGATACCAAACTAAGTATGTCCATGACTTTCCACCCCCAAACTGATGGCCAAATAGAGGTCATCAACATGACGATCATACGCATTATTTGCATGTACAACTTGAAGAATACACACATATGGGATACAATACTCCCATATATCCAACACAGCTACAACAGAGCTCTCCATAGCTCAACAAGACACAACCCCTTTCAGGTAGGGCTAGGATTTCGGCCATGATGTCCCATTGATGTGGCCATACCATTTTATCGTTGCTCAAGGAGATTTGGCTCACTTCCAATTTGAAGTCAATAGGGCTAACAACTTCATTGAACGCATTCAACACATCCGCCAATAGGTCCATGTTATATTGGACAGAGCCAATGCTAAGTACAAGCAACACCATGATTAGCATCTAGTGTCGCACAAGTTCCAAGTGGGCGATAAACTTTGGCTACATTTGTAGAAGGAGTGCCTCCTCAGACCCCATTGTAAGCTTCACCCACTCCAATATGGGCCATACACCATCACCAAGGTTGTAGGGGAAATTACTTTGATCTCTTCATTCCACTTTTCCTTGGTTTGCACCCAGTGTTCAATGTAGACTGCCTTCGGCCATACTTTCCACCATTGCTGGACACATCCAACATTGTAGAACAACTCACAACAATAGAGCTAAAACCATATTGCATGGAATAGGCCACAAATGATCAGATCATGGACATGTGGATCAAGTAAACTCACCAAAAAAATATCCATCTATATCGAGTTGTCAAAGCAGGCTAACTCCTTCACCAGGGAAAGTGGTTCACCAGGGACTAGGTTCAATAGAAATTTCCCCACCTCATGGAGGCTCTGAACGCGATGAGGACCATTGCCTCCTCAGGAGGGAAGATTGATCCATGTGGATATTGGTGGCCACCCACCTATTCCACCTATGCCTCCATTTGGTTTCATCTGTTTCCTTGTTTATTGCATCATTTACTATTTTTAGCAGTTTTTCGGGTCCTGAACTTTCAGAGAAAATTTGACCCCCTAAACGGTGTTTGTTTTAGCTCCACAATAATCCCATGCTAAAAATCCTGTAGTACTTAGAGATATATTCCCAACAAGGTATCATACATACCAAACAGAGATAATATGACCAAGTTACGACCTCGGGAAGTTGGTTGCCCAACTAACCCCAACGGGGCCCACAAACTCTTAGCGTTCCATCTCTTGGGGTTAGGGTTTTGGTTTTTTAGGGTTCCCTTTTTGTTCAATAATAAACATACCCTTTAGCCTCATTGTAACATAGTTCAGAGGCATGTAGCCTCCACATATCTTCTCAAAGATAAGCTACCATCGCCCATGCTAGTTTATTTTTATTTCTGTATGTACACATATTTCAATTCTTTGATATTAATGGAATGAAGTTTTATTTCTGTTGCATCTCTATGTATATGGGTATTCTTGTATTTTGTTGCATTCCTGCATAAGTCTGGATCAAGTTGATTGAATCCAAGGAAAGGCTTGAAAAATCTTATGCTATGCAACCAGCTCACAAAATAGAAGAAATAGATAGATCAATGACTTCAAAAGTAGAGTCTTCCAGGGGGGAACCTCTTTTACATTACACAAATGAACAATTCTTGGTTGATACAAATGACAAGACCTCCTTTATATATATAGGAGTCTAAGGGGTGACAATATAATCAAATCCAACACAACGATAATAATGTAAGGGCACAACAATAACAATAGTGGGCTTCTATGGAGCACAATAATAACAATATGGGGACAACATGGGCACAACAATAACGATAAGGGGCTACAATGACAATAATAGTAAGGGATAACACTAGTATTATAGGGACCTAACATGCACCTCTCCTTCTTTCCTCAATGCTTGAGTAGTTTGGGATGCTTCTGTATAAAATTCTCATCCTCCCATGTGGAATCTTCAGTAGGTAAGTTCTTCCACTTAATGAGATACTCTGAGATTGATCGATTTCATAGCTGTCGAGTTATTGTTTCTATGACTGCTTTAGGTTCCAATATGATTTTTCCTTCCTCATCAAGTTCTGGAAATATTGTTTGAACTGGGAGCTTGTCACCTATAACCTTCTTTAAGCATGAAATATGGAAAACTAGGTGCACTCAAGAAGATGCAGGAAGTTCCAATTTGTATGCCATAGTACCAATATTTTGCAACACCATGTATGGACCATAATACTTTAGTGATAATTTATTATCCTTCTTAGCTTGCTTGAGGGACATTTGTTTGTATGGTTGTAGTCATAAAAATACCGAGTCACCTACATCAAAACTTCTTTCACTACAATGTTGATTTGCATGTTGTTTCATTCTATTATGCGACAAAGTGACGTTATCGTTTAAGAGTTGGAGAACTTTTTGTTGATGCTCGATGTGATCTTCGACTGCTTGAACCTTAGAATTTTCTCTTAAATATAATGTGATAGATAGTGGATGATATCCATAAAGTTCCATAAATGGGGTCATTTTTGTTGCAGCATGGAAGGAAGTGTTATACCACCATTCAGCCAAAGGCAACCTTTTGACCCATTGTGTATGTTTATCAGATATAAAGCAATGAAGATATCCTTCCAAAAATTTGTTCACTATCTCAGTTTTCCCATCAGATTGAGGATGATAAGGTGAGCTATGAGCTAACTGAGTACCCAGACAACAAAAAAATTCAGTCCAAAAATTTCTAGTGAAAATAGGATCTATGTCGCTTACAACAATCTTTGGATTTCCATGTAGCTTTTGAATTGTTTCCATAAATGCAGTAGCAATTGTATTGGCTTTAAATGGATGAGATAATGCACAAAAGTGTGCATACTTGGTAAGTCTATCAATTACCACCATGATGACACTCTTTCCTTCGGGACTTGGGTAAACATTTGATATCCATTGAAATCTCTTGCCAACATTGACTTGGAATGGAAAAATGTTGTAATAGACCTGGGGTCTTAATTGTCTCAACTTTATTTTGTTGGAAAACCAAACATTCTGCCACAAACTTTTGAATATCAGATTTAATGCCATCCAAAAAAAATCCTTCTTAACCATGTGGTAAGTTTTTAAAAATCCTAAATGCCCTCCTCAGGGAGAGGTGTGAAATTCTAGAAGAATTATTTTTTTGAGTCGGGAATTCTTACAGAGGCATAAGTGATCTTTGTACCATGACAAATCATTTTTCCAGCTAGACGTATCAAAAGTATTGGGATCTTGCTGCAACTTTTGATTGAGTTCCCAAACTTCTTGTCATTCTTCCATTCATCCCTTGCTTCATTTATCCAATCTCGTTGGATAATAGAAATGGCACATGTTTCCACATCCTCTTGTTAGGATATTCTGACACATAGGAAATAGTTAAGTTCAACTTGGTCTAGTATAGAGTTAGGTATAGAGTTAGGTAAAGTGTGTTTCTTTATCGTTGTACATTTTGTAACTTACAATCCGATGGTCACGATATTTAGTGATCCGACGGTTCATTCTCTCTTCGGTATTACCGACACTTGATCTGTGGCTTGACACCCGATTGGTCCATGAATTCTATTTAAAGCGCATGGAGGGTCATTTGTAGGTTAACCGTGCATGAGAGAAGCTTATGTAAATTTTCATTCTTTTATTAATAAATTGCTTGTAGTAGCCACGTTGGCGCAGGCCGTGGACTGTTTCCCTCTCTGAGGGTTTTAACCACGTCAAAATACTGGTGTATTGATCTGTGATCTGTTTGTGAGCAGTGTCCTTTTGGTGTTCTATCTGAGGAACTTACCCTGTAAATTCCCAAACATGGTATCAGAGCATTTGAGGGCCGCATCCGTTTGGTGATCAAAATCTGAAGCCGGTAGAACTGCATGCGGCTGTCGTTTCCTAGATCTACTGTTTCTGACTACTTTCGGGCCGAGAGGACTGCTTTGTTGTGTTCGGAGCATCTGTTCCAGTGAGGAACCCCTTTCGTTTCACATGAAAAGGTTTCCGGTAGCCCTATCTGCATCATTTTTAAGATCTGGAGGAAAAAAGAGCTTTTTCAAGGCAAGCACGCAACACAAGCACCCCCCCCCCCC
>APFE031273376.1:32947-45522 GCA_000404065.3 Pinus taeda | reverse complement strand
AAAAGAATACTTCGTTATGTTCGAGGTATAGTATAGTTTGGGATTCATTACAGTGCCAAAGCAGCTCCTCTATTAGTTGGTTTCACTGATTCTGATTGGGCTGGTGACCCTGATGATCGAAAGTCTACTGCCAATTATGTCTTCACTCTTGGTTTAGGACCTATTACACGGGCTTGTAAGAAATAGGCTACCATTTCTCTTTCATCAGCAGAAGCAGAGTATCGTGGTGCCGTGGAAGCTAGTAAGGAAGCGTTGTGGCTTCGTCAGATCCTATCAGAATTTGGCTTTGAGCAGCAGCATCCATCCACACTTTGGTGTGATAATCAAAGTGCCATTCAGCTATGCAAAGATCCAGTCCAGCATCAGCACAGAAAACACATTGAACTACACATGCACTTCATCAGAAAACTCATTCATGACCATGTTCTTGAAGTGCAATATTGTTCAACAGATGATCAGGTTGCAGACATCTTCACAAAGGCTCTCACAGAGCGAAGTTCACTAAACTTCGATATATGCTTGGAGTTCAGGAAGTTGTCACTAAGGGGGGATAGGCTCTAGTGCCTCCTTCCTTCTCCTATTGTGCCATATTTGTAAATCCTTCAATCCTATCCCAAGTTGTTCTTAAGGGGGGATGTTAGGATATTCCGACACATAGGAAATAGTTAAGTTCAACTTGTTCTAGTATAGAGTTAGGTATAGAGTTAGGTAAAGTGTGTTTCTTTACCGTTGTACATTTTGTAACTTACAATCCGACGGTCACGATATGTAGTGATCCGACGGTTCATTCTCTCCTCGGTATTACCGACACTTGATCCGTGGCTTGACACCCGATTGGTCCATGAATTCTATTTAAAGCGCATGTAGGGTCATTTGTAGGTTAACCGTGCATGAGAGAAGCTTATGTAAATTTTCATTCTTTTATTAATAAATTGCCTGTAGTAGGCACGTTGGCACAGGCCGTGGACTGTTTCCCTCTCTGAGGGTTTTAACCACGTCAAAATACTGGTGTATTGATCTGTGATCTGTTTGTGAGCGGTGTCCTTTTAGTTTTCTATCTGAGGAACTTACCCTGTAAATTCCTACACCTCTTCCTTTCTTGAGAGTGCATCTACAACAACATTTTGCTTCCCTTTTTTGTAAATGATTTCAAAATCATAACCCAACATCTTTGTGACCCATTTTTGTTGCTCTTCTGAAGATAATCTTTGTTCTAAGAAGTCATTAAGACTATCAACATCTCTTTTTACCTTGAAGTGACTTCCCATTAGGTAAGGTCACCATTTCTTAAGTGCATGTAGCATTGCCAACATTTCCTTCTCATAAATAGCTTTGTGTAAATACTTTCCTTTGATTGGATGACTTTCAAAAGAAATGGGTCTTTCTTCTTGCATTAAAATAGCACCAATTCCATTTCTTGAGGCATCATTCCATAATAAAGGTTTTTGTGAAGTTTGGCATAACTAAGACTGGTGTTTGGCAATTGTTGCTTTAATATGTTCAAAGGCCTTCGTTGCTTCTGGAGTCCAAGAAAATGCATCTTTCTTCAGTAAGGTTATTAGAGGTGCTGCTATTCCCCCATAATTCTTAATGAACTTGTGATAATACCCTGTCAACCTGAGAAATCCTTGCAAATGCTTTATGAATGTGGGGATTTTCCATTCTTTATGGATTTAATTTTTCTAGCGTCTACCTTAACACCTTCATGAGATACAATATGACCCAAATATTCCACCTCTTGTACTCCAAAGAAACATTTAGAGTTTCTTTCATATAATTGTTTCTCCTCCAATAGTTTGAGCACTATGTCAATATGTTGAACATGATCCTTCCAAGAATTGTTGTAGATTATTATATCATGAAAAAATACTAACACAAATTTTCTAAGGAAGGGTTTGAAAATGGAATTCATGAAACCTTGAAATATAGAAGGTGCATTGGTAAGGCCAAAAGGCATGACCAAAAATTCATAATGACCCTCATGAGTTCTAAATGTTGTTTTCATAATGTCTTCAATCTTCATTCTGATTTGATGATATCCTGAATGAAGTTCCAACTTGGGGAAGTAAATTGATCCATGCAATTCATCCAATATTTCATCAATGACAGGAATGGGAAATTTATCTTTAATAGTGAGCTTATTGAGATCCCTATAATAGGTGCGCATGCACCATGATCTATCCTTCTTGTGCACCAATACTACTGGAGTAGAGAAATAACTTTGACTAGGTTTAATTATACCAACCTCTAGCATTTCTGTAACAATACGTTCAATTTCACTCTTTTGGGCATAGGGATAACTATAAGGCCTGGTGTTTGGAGGAAGACTTCCTGGAATCAAAATCAATAGCATTATCATGATCATGAATAGGTGGGAGGCATTTAGGAGTCTCAAATGCCTTGGAATGATTGTCCAAGACTTTTTGGAGATCTATAAAAATAGATAATTTCGATGTGGGAACCTCTAGCGAACATAATTGTGCAATTACGCCTCATTGTTATTTCTTTAAATGCCATTAGCGCTAATTATCTTTCTCATTTCCCTAAGATAACTTATTTCAACTTCATTTCTTCGGACAAAAAATAATAATAATAATAAATAATAATTATATATGATATATAATAAATATAAAAAGGAAAAATTTAAATTAAATAAAAATAAAAAATAAAAAAATCAAGAAAATTTCTTGAAAATTAAAAGCTATCATACCCGAAGATTGTAGCCATTGGACTCCTAGTACAACATCAACACCACCTATTGGAATGGAAAGCATTGGACTATTCAATACATATTCTCCCATGGATAGTTTGATATTATGGCACTTTCTAGAGTAATTTATGGTTCCTCCATTTGTAACCATCACTTGACACTCTGGTGCTGGATATAGGAAGCAATTCAATTCCTTGGCTATATTAAAATGAATAAAATTATGGGTACTTCCCGAATCAATCAACACTATTACTTTTTTCTTCTTGACATGTCCTTCTATCTTGATAGTTTGAGGAGTGGTAATTTCGGCCAATGCATACAAGATATGGTCGGATTCATTTCTTCTTTCTCTAATATTTGTTCCTAGTGTGTATCCTCTTCTTTTGATGTTTCTTGTTCCTTTTCTTCCTCCTCTTCACAATCTATGTAAGATAATTTCTTCTCAGCACACTTATGACTTTTAGTGCATTTGCTATCATAACTATAACAAAGACCTTTTTCTCTTTTTTCTTCTAATTGTTGTGGTGTCAACCTTGTAGGGTGTGGAAGGCTAGGGGCAACAAAAGTTCCATATTTATATTTGTGAGTGGTAGGCTTCCTTGTTGCCATAATTTTGCTTTCAATTTTCTTGCCAACCTGAATGCCTTCTCCAATGAATCAGGTTCCCAAAGGTGAACCTCATGTTGTATGTTATCCTTTAAATTCTCTATGAACACATCAATCATATGGTCCTATGGAATATCCTTTACCCCTATATTCAATTTTTGGAAGTCCTCAATGTGCTCCACCATTGAACCCTTTTGTTTGAGATTTATCAATTGGTTAAAAAAGATGTTTCTTTTTGAATCCTCATAATGTGCTATCATTTATTCTATAAAAATTTCCCAAGTGACAATTTCTTTACGGGAGAAAATCCATCGATACCATACAAATTGATTGGGTTCCAAATATAAAGTTTCAATGTGTTCTTTTTGTGTGTTTTGCATATTATGGAGATCGAAACATTGCTCCATCTGTAGTATCCATGTTACAGGATCCTTGTCATCAAAATCCCTGATATCGATCTTTGGAACATGGTGGGTATTCAATCCAATGTTAGAGTCTATGAAATCATGACTAACATTTTTTTTGTTCTCATCATGAGTTTCCTTTACTACCTTTTCGCCATTAGTAAGCATTTCTTGTAGCAACTTTGTCAAATATATATTCAAATCTTCCATGTTGTCTTTAAGTTTTGCTTCTATACCATCCATCTTAGCTTCCATGCCATCCATCTTAGCTTCCATTCCATTCTTTAAACCATCCATCTTAGCTTCAATTGATTTTTGTGAGAGCGAAATTTGTTGCACTTGGCCTCATAATTTTGATATATCATGTTGCATTTCTTCGTCTTCTTCATGTGTCATAGTAGATATTTTAGGTTGCTTACTAGGTGTTTCCATTTTCTTTCTTTGGGTCATCAACTAATGATAATTATGCTTCACAATTCCCTTTGAATCACTTCAAACTACTTTTTCAAACAAAACTTATGCAAATTCAAAAAAAACACTACACGCCTTTTTTCCGCTTTGTATGAACTCGATCATGAAAAGATTGTAACCCTGTAATTGTGAATCTACAAGTTCTAAAATTTTAGCTTGTGCTAGCCCTCTAATTCCATTTTACAACCCCACAAGTTTGATCGTGATTGGATTCTCCAAGAAAGATTTATGCCCAATCTCCTGCGATGACCTAATTATAGATTGGTTCAGTAGAGCAAACTTATACAACGTTCCACGTATCACTTTTTCAACCATCAGCTCTCACAATGATACCCAACAAACTAAATTTTGTTCTATTTCTATAACTTTTTACAAAAGTTTCATTCGATGCTAAGAGAGAAAGTTATGATGATTTTCCCAAGGTGACCTATTTGAGATTGAATTTGGGAGTCTGCAAAAACCCTAAATTCATCAGTTCATAGATCTGAAAATATAGAGAGCCAATATATTAAATTTAGTCATGTGATTCATCATGATTTAGGCTCAAATGGGTTTTAATTTCATCTTTGGAAGCTTCATAGAAAAAACATTATAGTGAAAATACCACGATGAGCTATTTGAAGCAGTGAAACCCTACAATCTAAAGCTCTGATACCAATTGTTATGCAACTAGCTCACAAAATGGAAGAAAGAGATATATCAACGACCTAAAACGTAGCCTCTTCGAGGGTGAAACCTCTTTTACATTACACAAGTGAACAATTCTTTGATGATACAAATGACAAGACCTCCTTTCTATATATAGGAGTCTAAGGGGTCACAATATAATCAAAGCCGACATAACAATAATAATGTAAGGGCACAAAAACAACAATAGTGGGCTTCTATGAGTCACAATAATAACAATATGGGGACAAAATGGGCACAAAAATAACAATAAGGGGCTAAAATGACAATACTAATAAGGGAATACACAAGTATTATAGGGACATAACATCTTAAAAAAAGCAAGTTGAGGTTAATGCGGCTATTCTTTAAAGCCTTTAAAATTTGCATAAATAGGGACAGTTGGGGACCAATCATGGAGATAGAAAAGAATTAAAGACTAATGGGATAGAAGGAATCTAGTCTTAAAAAAGCTATAGGATGGATCGAGATGATACAATAAAGAGTGGCAGGCCCTTGAGTACACCTGAGAATAGGGCTAGTACGCATGGATTCTATTCTAGCTGGAGACATCATCATCACCACCAACATCATAGGTGGAGTGGGAAGGAATATTTTCCAAAGGAATTCAAGAAATCCAAGCCTCCTAATTTTGATGGTGAGATGACCAAATCAGAAGATACAAAAGCACGGCTACTTGGAATGAGAGAAATTTTCAAACGTCGTGATTACTCAAAGAATAATAGAGCCAAGATAGCTACTTTCAGTCTCAAAGGAAAAGCAGATATTTGGTGGGAAGATGTCAAGCATGCCAGGACAATTAGGGAAAAGAAGCTGACTTGGGAAGAATTTGAAATACTCCTTAGAAAAAATTACCTATTTGAGAGGTATTATGATGGAAAGGCCAAGGAATTTTATGAGATTGAGATGGGTTCCATGTCATATGAAGAATATAAAACCATATTTCTAGAGCTACTGAGATATGTGCCATATCTCAAGGATGAGAAAGCAAATATCCAAAGCTTCATTATTGGATTTACATTATCAATCAAAGACCAGATTGAGTTTGATGGTCCTTAGTCATTGGAGGAATCCATCATAAAGTTTAATCATTTCTATGAATAATCAAAGTGCAAGCCTAAGCTCAATGTGACTAGAAGGGTAGTGAGAAGAATAAAGGAAAATGGCTCGAGAAGTGAGGAAGATCTTAGGATGCAAGTGAGAAGGAAAAGATGGCTCCTCATAAGAATTTTAATGAAACTAAGAAACAACATGGGCCTTATCCTGTGGAACAGTAGAATAAAGGTAGTGACAGAGAACCATTGAAGTGTTGGACTTGTGATGCAGACCAGCGTGAGGTGTTGGACTTGTTATGGATACCATCACAAGAAGGGTCTTCCATTGCATAAGGATGCCATGCCTTAGATATACAATGCTCAGGACGCACATATAATTGGGATGTAGCCCAAAGCATTCTTAAGATTGATGCAACATGATAAACATGTAGAATGATGAATATATTCCCTAGAGCAACCCAACAGGGATTGCAAAAGTTCATGATTGAATGATGCAGTTAAAATTATGAGGGGAAATATCTCAACTTAACTCCTACTAGTTTATAATTTTATTTGATTTTTTAGAAGTTGTCATGATTTGACGATAATGACATATGAATAATAAAATGCCATATATAAATTAGTTTAAAGAATCATATCCGTCAAATAGATATTAAATAATGATATGCTAGATGCATGAAGGTATGCTAAATGCATACAGTAATGGATATGCATGCATCAATAATATCATTCTATTGTCATAAAATGATTCAAATGAATAAGAGTGGTTAATGATAAGCAAGTAACCATGAGTAGGTTCACAACACGATTTGGAAACTACTAAGAGTTTTGTTTGTAATCTTGAGGAACCAAAGTTGTGGAAATAAGGTACTGATGAGAGAATGGCACAAGTGACACCTATACTTGTTGATATGGATATTGTGACAAAGTTGTGAGTTCATCGATGAAAATTTTCATCCAGTCAATGGTTTTCTCTAGATATGTGTTCTAAGAACTATTGATTATGACTCTAGAAATTATGTATCCTTTAAGTATTGCTTGAATGTTTGATTAAGCGCATGATATGAGTATGTGCTTATGATATTGCATGAAGAAATTATCTTGTTTTAAGACAATTGTACTAACACAATATGTGTCAAGACATCTTATATGGACTTGAGTGCAAGTATGTGCTAGTTGTAGCACTATGAGTAATGACTATGAGTTGACTATAGTCTATGTCATGGTTGCTAGTCTTGGTAAAAGGTTGATTTTAAAATTTGATGATGATAGTCTTGGTAAAAGAATGATTTTAATTTGATGATGCTAGTCTTAGTAAAAGGTTGATTTCAAATTAATATACATGATGACTTGATCCTTGGAACATGTGACTGCCATGTGTAAACGATGGCAGAGCAACATGCTTGGTATTAGCATGCCAAGGTTGTGGAGTGCTAAAGAAGGTATGTTTTTTAGGATTATTTTAGTGTCTTTTCATTAGAACTTACAAACATTTTTTCATCATGAACTCCAGAAACGATAAAGAATTGTAATAAAACATGTGAGATTAATATGCAAGACGAAAATGCTGACAATTGTCATTTCCTTATGCAGGAGGGAGGAAAAACGAGAAGTTGTCGTTCCAAAGGAAAGGACAAGGATGGGTTAACTGTTATCCCTTTGACAGGAGACCGTATGCAAACAACGCAAAGAAAATCAAATCGAATCAGCCCAGGAAAGGAAGTGGAGATATCAGCTCAGCGTAGGAAAGAAAAGAAATGATTGAGGACTAATGGTTTGGCGAATCCCTCAAGATCCTTGATCCTGAGGGATCATTGTTTTATCTATTTCTGCACTTAGATATCTCCGTTGTCACCCTTATAAAAGGGGCAGCATTGTTAGCTCGGAGGGGAGTTAGATATTGTTATGATTTTATGTAATTTCTTTTAATATCAAAACTTGATCATCGAGTCTCACTAAGAACTGCTCTACTATAATTTTACTTGATGCATTAATACAAACTTGGTTAATATTTCATCTTTGAGGCTGGAATAACTTCAAGCGGTGTACCCCTAGAGGCTAAGGACCCGACCCTGGAGGACACTTGCTCTTGTACCATTACGCTTGGTTTTTGCGTAGTTTGCTTATCAACGTTATTTGGTAAATCTGATGTGTTTTATAAGTTTACATCACATGCTCTGTTATGTTTAATTTATTAAGGTTTCTAAAGACGGAACTATTGTATTGACTCTGCATCATATTACTGTTCTTTTAGGTGTTGATATAATACTGCTAGTCTTTACAGAATACTGTTGTTGTTCCATTACAAAGCCTTTGTGCTGTGCACTTGTTCATTAACATTACAGAATTCATCTTGGAAGTTATGTTCTTTGTGATTGTTGGATTTATGAATAATGTTGTTCTACCTTGAAATGCAATCGTATTCTTTTTAACTGAGGTGATAACTGGATCATATTACTATTTGAGTGCGTTGTGTGTATGTATGGTTTTCAAGCGTTGTTCCATAAGTTATCAGTAATCACTGTTGTTCCATTTGTGTGTGTAATTCAATCCGTCCTTAAGAGTGAAGGATTGTTGTTTGATTCCTGTAGCTTACGATTAATGCATTTGATCTGATAGACTAAGATGTTACTGCTTGTTAGACTTAATTGTTGTTCTATTTCTTAACTGTTGTTCCATTTCCGATTTGCTGTTCCATTTCAGACTTGCTGTTCCATTTCAGACTTTTTGTTCCATTTCAGATTTGTTGTTCGATTTCTTAATTAATGTTCCATTTCTTATCTTCCATTCCATTTCTTGTTATTGGTGTGAAGAACGATCTCAGGCTGTAGTGAGCATTGACATCTACTGTCTAGCCCCTAGATCCACGATCTATTCTCTGATTTCCTTTTCCATCAGTTTCCAAAGGGATGGGTTATTGCTACCGAACCCTTGACTGATAAATTTATGAATGTGTGATTTAATCTTTTGAAGTAGTTAAGCTGTAAACAAGCATCCGTTTACTCTTGTATTTTCAAACACTGTGCTACTAGCATTACTCTGGCAAATGATAGCCTTATACTGAGACACTATTTGAAATAACAAAACGTTCCCATATTGACATATTAATGTGAGGTAATTAGAGGTGAAAGAGACCCTTTTTATAGCTCCAAATTTTGGCGTCGTTGCTGGGGAAATAGTGTAGCCATTTTTTCTTTTTTTAGAGTAGTGTACAAACCTGCTAGGGAAGAATGGGGTTTTTGAAAATGGAAGGTAAGAACTTACGTGTGGAGCATGTAAAAGCCCTGCTCCTCTACCCGCTTTCCTACAGATTTGTTGTCATTTTGTTTGAGTAGAATGTGGTAGTTAATTTGAGTGCATGACTAAGCAGAAAAATCCAGAAAAAAATTTCAAACCTCTACCCAAGCCGGAAAAATCTAAGGGGCCAGTGACCCTTGGCTGACCAACCTTCATAAACGAAATCTACAAGAAAGCAGAATCTCAGCCCTTAGTAGGACCCAGGAAAGTCATTTCTAAATAGCCTACTAGTTCCCTTCAGGCCACATGATCACCATCTGTAGCCTTTGCTGAGGTGCATTGTCAAACTGAAGAGCAGGACTTTCAAGAAATTGAAAATTCTACTCCAGAACTATTGCAGGAAGGGAATTTCAGTAATCTTTGTGAAGGAGGAGGAAAGACAGGGGAAACCAAGGAACTAAAATCTCCTCTTGAGACAACTCAGCCATTGAACAGCCCAGACAAGGGAAGTGCTGCAAAAATCATCTTTGAAGAAACTCAATCTCCTCAGACATTAGGCACTCTCATTATCCCAGATAGAGGAAGTGCTATTAAAACTATTCATGTTAAAGCCATTCCATCTCAACCTAGGAATACCCTCCTAAATATCCCATAAGGTTATTGGCATATATTCGACCCAATGGCTCAAAATCAGCCAAACACTCAAACCTCTACATTACAATACCCCATAGTGGATTCTGCAGCAAATGCGCCTATGAAAGCAATCCCTCTTCAACATATCCCTACATTCCATGGTCTTACATCAGAAGACTCGGATGCATTTTTATTTGAATTTGATGTACTGTGCAGGGGATATGATTACACCACCGACCCCCAAAAACTGAAACTATTTCCCTCTACACTAAAATGGGTTGCTTTAAGATGGTTTATGGGATTAGGTGGTGGGGTTATAAATAATTGGGATCAAATGAAAGAATTCTAAAAAAATATCAGGACTATTGTAGGTCTAGAGAACTGAAGGACGAAATATTCCAGATGATAGCTAGACCAAATGAAACATTAGAGGAGTATGTGGAACGTTTCCAGTATAATCTACAAAGATCTCCTTATGCATCACTACCTTTACCTAATAATGTGTTGAAACAGCATTAATAAGGGGCATGAAGGAACAATGGATCGAAACATTAAACATTATGGGAAAAGGTGATATTTATCAAGAAAGTTTTGCTAACATTATTGATTTATGTATCAGGAGCTCGAAAGGCAACACAAGAGTAAAACCGGTAGAACATGATCGGTTTGTAAGAGATAATAAAATTTCGACAGAAGGAGTAACACGTGTAGAAATTGGAAATTTATTGGAAAATTTTAAAATTGATATACTAGGGACACTAACTACACAACTTGATATTATGCAGGCCAAACATAAGCAAATGGAGGCAGAACAGAATTTGGCATTCTTCTGTCCCAGATGCAGGAAGAAGAATAGCCATAAGGAGTGTCCACTGGATGTAGTCCAAACATGCACCATCTGCACAAAAGATCATCTTACGGAGAGTTGTCCCTCACTTCCTGGATTGAAAGCAATATATAAGGAAGTAGAAGAAGAGCCAAAATCGGTGTATTTGCTCAACCAGTGCTTTCAATGGTAGCCGCGACAATCTGGTATGTTTCCAGACCCAACTTCTTCTTTTCAGCCTTCGCAGTATAATGCTCAACAGTATAATATGTTGCAAAGTCAATTCCAACCCCCATTTCCAAACTGGTCACCACAGTCGTTGCCTTCCTCAAACCCGTGGCTGAATCAGGCAAGCCAATCTGGTTGGCCAAATCTTCCTTATACCCCACATATTGGCAAAGTAACGCATACCCACCATAATGGGCTCCCCCTATTTCACGAAGTTCAGCTTGGCAGATAAACTGGCAAAGACCAATGCATCAGCCAGTAGGAACCATTCCGCTCCCTCAACCTACACTGCCAGCCTTACAACAAAATCCCCAGTCTAATCTAAGACCGCAACTCCCAGCCCAACCCAACCCCAATCCAAATAATAGACCGGTCCAATCTCTCCAAATCATAGAAACACTAGAAGTAGGAGCCGATCTGAGGGAGTGTAATGATCTTCAGTTAAGATCTGGGTGTATTATTAAAACTGAGGGAGATAATACAGTTCGGGTTGAAAATCGGTTACCCAGAGAACATCTGTCACAAGAAGAGGATGTGAATAAACAACAAACTCATAATCAAGCAACCACACCCTATCCCTCGTTCCCAGAACGATTAGTCATACCTCGACCTATACAATATCCTGATTTTGACATTCTGGGAGAATTACAAAATTTGTACATAAAAATTCCATTCCTCCAAGCCATTCATGACATCTTGATATACGCAAAAACTATCAAAGAATTGTGCATAAAGAAACCAAGGAAGAATATAACAAATAATCCAAGAGTCCAAGTAGTTGGCACTCTATCTGACTTATTATCAGGAAACGAAACACCCATTAAATACGAAGACCCAGGAAACCCAATAGTAACTATCCAAATTTATGGTCAGACCCTATCCAATGCCTTAGTTGATCTAGGAGCTGCAATCAATATCTTAACAACCACTAATTTCCAAAAGCTAGGCATTACATCTGTAGAACCCACCTCTACCTTGCTATAATTGGCTGACCGATCTGTGGTTAGGCCAGAGGGCACACTACATGATGTCATGGTCTCTGTTGACTCCTGGGAATATCCAACCGATTTTCTGATAATAAATCCCAAAACCCGACTTGATGGACATCCATTGATTTTAGGTAGACCTTGGCTCGCCACTGTCGATGCCTATATTGGTTGTCGGCAAGGAAATATGATCATAACCAGAGGAACAAATATCAAGAACTTAGTTCTATATTCTCTAGCGCAGCCAAGTGTCACAATATTCAAAACTAATAAGCACCCTGTATCATACCTTACTGATAACATTAGATCTCCATTAACTATACAAGAGGCACTTGATTTCAATGACCAAACAGAAGATGATGCCATTAATAATTTCATTAGTCAAACTGAACTCACATCTCGCACACAATGTCATATGATAAAAGCAACATTTGATAATGAATTAGAAGAAGATCCTCTGAAAGATACACATGATCATACAATACCTATCACTTATGTTGCAAATAGTAAAATTGTGGAAATTGAATCGGGAAAAACCTTAAACATTAATGCCAACCTCACATCCGAACAAGAAATGAAGCTCATCCATGTGTTAAGGAAATATAAAGAAGCATTTGCATGCAACTACCCTGATATGAAAGGAATTGACCCCCAGTTATGTACACACCACATTTACATAGAAAAAGATGCGAGACCTGTTCGACAGCCTCAGAGGAGACTAAATCCTCATCT
>APFE031273376.1:0-32791 GCA_000404065.3 Pinus taeda | reverse complement strand
TGTGGTAAAAGCTGAACTTCAAAAACTTTTAGATGTCAATTTTATCTACCCTATCTCTGATAGTAAATGGGTCTCTCCACTTGTGGTGGTACCAAAAAAAATGGGAAATGGAGAATCTGTGTGGACTACAGAGAGCTAAATAAAGCAACACAAAAAGACCACTTCTCTCTCCCATTCATCGACCAAGTATTAGACACTTGGCAGGAAAGAAAAACTTTTCTTTCCTGGATGGCTTCAGTGGATACAATCAAATTCAAATTGCCCCTGAACACCAAGAAAAAATTGCTTTTACTTGTCCTTGGGGAACATTTTCCTACCGAGTTTTACCTTTTGGCTTATGCAATGCTCCTGCCACATTTCTAAGGGCTATCCTTAGAATTTTTGCAGACTTAATAAATGAAGGACTTGAAGTATATATGGATGACTTTACACCATACAGAGATGATTTCGATCCAGCATTGGATACACTAGAAAAATTCCTACAATGTTGCATTGCTACCGGGCTTTGTTTAAGCCATGAAAAATGTTATATGATGATGACAGAAGGACTTATCCTAGGAAACTATATTTCAGTAGCTGGCATTCAGGTAGACCCAGCCAAAATCCAAATACTTTTTCTTATTCCCACTCCTACCACTCAAACAGAGGTACGCAATTTTCTTGGATTTTCTGGTTATTATAGGAGGTTTATAGAACATTATTCACATATTGCTGCACCTTTGTATGCACTAACTGGTAACGTTGATTTTCTTTGGACAGTAAAATGTGAACGTGCTTTCAAGGATCTAAAGAAGCTCGTATCCACAACCCCAGTCCTTCGAGGACCAAATTGGGATTTTCCATTCCAAATATCATCTGATGCCTCAGATACAGCCATCGGAGCGGTCCTTGGGCAGGTAGAGGATAGAAAACCATATGAAATTTATTACATTAGCAAAAAATTATCCCCTGCTGAATTAAACTACACTGTTACTGAAAAAGAATTTCTAGTTGTAATACATGCTGTCAATAAGTTCATACATTATATTACTAGATATTTTGTTATCTTGTACACAGATCATTCTACCATAAAATATTTAGCAAACAAGCCTATCACAAATGGCAGAATAACTAGATGGCTGATTTTATTGCAGGAATTTGATATTACAATCAAGGATCGACCTGGAAAAGAAAATCTTGTAGCCGATTTTCTCTCAAGAATGCCAAAGCCAATTGATGCAGCAGCAGTTGAAGATCAATTTCCAGACGAGCATCTATTTGTTGTGGTTGTTCAAACACCCTGGTATGTTGATGTTGCCAATTACCTAGCAATATAAACTACCAAAGCATCTAACCCCTAATGAGCGGAAATAGATTGTTCAGCGGAGTACTCAATTTTCTTGGATTAGGGGCTATTTGTTCCACACAGGGGCAGACATGCATATAAGGAGATGCATTCGAAAAGATGAAATCTTTGACATTTTGAAAGCCTGCCATGAGGGACCATGTGGTGGACATTTCGTCGATCGCATAACTGGACATAAAGTGCTACAAACAGGGTATTATTGGCCCAGGATTTTCAAAGATGCAAACAAATTTGTCCAAGTCACTGGTCAGTCTGATGAGATGCCTCTGAAACCACAGCTAGTCATCGAACCATTCAAGCGATGGGCTCTTGATTTCGTTGGACCAATTAACCCATCATCGAACGAGAAGACATATATTTTGGTGGAAATAGAATATGTCACCAAGTTGGTTGAAGCAGAGGCATTGCCAAGAGCTATAGAGGACTCTGTCATACAGTTCTTGTTCCATCTATTTGTACGTTATGGCCTTCCAAGAGAGATAATTACAGAGGGTGGACCACAGTTTGCTGGAAACAGAATACCTGCAACACTCAACAACTATCATGTCCAGCATAAAATCACTACTCCATACCACCCACAGGAAAATGGGCAGATAGAAAGCAGCAATAAAATAATAGAAGGAATCCTAACGAAAACCATTGCATCACATAGACATGATTGGGCTGTCAGACTACCTGAAGCACCGTGGGCTTACAGAACAACATGGAGAAGTACCATTGGTTACTCACCTTATCAATTAGTGTTTGGAAAACAACCCATTTTCCCCATAGAATTCGAAATCCAAACATTACGAACAGCACAGGAAGTTGGCTTAGATCTAACCGAGGCACAGATTAATTGATTACAGCAGATCAATGAGCAAGACGAAATTAGGCTCTTTGCACTTGAAAACACTGCCCTGATCCAGCAGCAGCGAGCTAAATGGCATGATGCTATCATTAAAAATAAAGTCTTCCACGAAGGAGACTAGGCTCTTTTGTACGACTCCAGGTTTCAAGACTTCCCCGGGAAACTCCAGACTCGTTGGTTGGGACCATACGAAATCCAAAAGGTACATGACAATGGTACCCTTACTCTAATCACTATTGACAGTTCTAGATATGCCTTCAAGGCAAATGCCCATCGAGTTTGTCTCTATCGCAAATCACTCACTCGAGAGTCCTTCTGCCAGCAGCTACGCCGAGATTCTGATATGGAGATTTTGGGGGAGGAAGAGAAGTCTTCCTTACCTATAATTCATTAAGGAATTTATTCCTTTTTACAGTTTGTACATAATTTCTTTTCTTGAATCATTTTTGTACATATTTTTGAATCAAAGTTTTGCTGTTACTATTTTTGTTGTTCCTTTTTTCCAAAAGAATAGCATTTTCTTTTGGCTGTTCCTTTTTCAAAAGAACAACCCCCTTTGGATCAGCTGTCATTTTACTATAATTTGGTTCTTTTTCTTTATTTTTGTGATCTGTTGTTCCTTTTCCAAAGGAATAAAATTTTTAATTTCTGTCGTTCCTTTACCAAAGGAATGACATTTGTGTGTTTTTGTTGTTCCTTTTCCAAAGGAACAACATTTTTTATTTCTGTCGTTCCTTTTCCAATGGAACGGCATTTGTGTTCTTTTGTTGTTCCTTTTCCAAAGGATCAACATTTTTTATTTTTGTTGTTCCTTTTCCAAAGGAACGAAATTTGTGTGTTTTGTTGTTCCTTTTCCAAAGGAACAGCATTTTCAATCTTTGTTGTTCCTTTTCCAAAGGAACGGCATTTCTATGTGTTTTGTTGTTCCTTTTCTAAAGGAACAGCATTTTCGATTTCTGTTGTTCCTTTTCAAAAGGAACGACATTGGTGTGTTTAGTTGTTCCTTTTCCAAAGGAACAACGTTTTTTATTTCTGTTGTTCCTTTTCCAAAGGAGCGACATTTCTGTGTGTTTTGATGTTCCTTTTCCAAAGGAAAAACATTTTTTATTTCTATTGTTCCTTTTCCAAAGAAATGACATTGGTGTGTTTTGTTGTTCCTTTTCCAAAGGAACAGAGTTTTTGAATCCAGTTGTTCCTTTTCCAAAGGAACGGCATTTGTGTGTTCTGTTGTTCCTTTTCCAAAGGAGCAGTGTTTTCCATATTTGCTGTTCCTTTTTTAAAGGAATGGCATCTACATTTTTTGTTGTTCCTTTTCCAAAGGAACAGCATTTGTGGTCTTTTGTTGTTCCTTTCTCAAAAGGAACACCACTTGCATGCTTTTTCTCTCCCTGTGAAACAGCTTGTTCCTTTTGTTGTTCTAAATTAAGGATGCTTATTGTTCCTGTTCTTTCAAGTCTTTTAGAATGCAACTATGCACTTATGCAATGGATACAAAATCACAACATACTAAAATCAGTCAATCATAAATCACTATCTTTATAAGAAATTTCCCTAAATTGGTAAGAGGACAGAAGGAAGGACACACTTATTCATCATCTTTTGATGTCATTGTTTTACTAATTCTGCTCTGATTGGTTATCTCTATCATGTTGGTCCCTTTTTAATCCTCTTTGATTATTATTCAAGAATAAGAGCAAAGGGTTTATATCTTCCTATTGAGATGTTAAGACTTCTTCCACCATTCCTACTCTTAAGGAGTGTTGAACCACCCTTTGTGTATAAATAGGGAAAGTACTTTATGAAAAAGAAAAAAAAAGAGAAAACATGACTTATAAGTTTTCAAATGCAGGATAGGGGGGTCTCATTAAGAGCTAGCCTACCATGATCATGAGGACGAAAGTGAACTGGCATTACCACTATGGACACCACACCAGGGATATGGTCCAAAAGGTATATCAAATAAACAACCCTTGGAACAGGAGGTCTCATCACGAGCCGGCTTACCCACTTTTCGCTCCTTCCTCGTGAATGGAATTATGGCTAACTGGTCACCAAGCCAGCATAATGGCCTACATTTTGACATTACACAACATTTCCGAAGCATACACAAAGGATCATGGTTCCATGGGTGAAATAAACAACTCTTCCAAGGTTATGGACACCTGTTGGTAGTAGAGCACTGTTAATGGTATTGAAGTCACATTATTTACACCAATAGGTAAGTTATTAGCACCCTTCTATTTCTTATGCCTTAGTAATCAATTATATATTATTTCCCAAACCATACAACACATGAATATATATTATCACCAATCATGACAGAACAATTGACAATGACCGCATGAGACTCTCTATTTACGGCAAATGTCTTATCCCCAACCTTGCATCATATCACCGTAGTCTCTTATGTATTAAGCGACACAACTCTATGCCTGGATTTCGGTAATTTGCTGCTTTTGTAAACATGGCATATTGCTATACATTGTTCCTTAAGGACTCTGTTGTAGAGCGGGCATTGCTCCTTTATTTGACAGCTGGGACAGCCTATCACATTGCGGGGGGGAGGTTAACCTCATCATTCACTGGATTACATGTCAGCTCACTATTCGGGAAGTTGTGTACTGGGGTATAACATGGCTCAACGGTATACTATTTCTTTTTATTTTATTTTTTCTGCATGACTTGCTGTTCAAAGCCATTTCCATTGTATACTCTGCAACATTAGAGTTTGAACAAGTCTTGCATCTGCCAACCTCTCTGTGTTTCAACAGCATGAACAGCTGTCGTTCCATTGAGAGTTTACAACGAAACCATGGGAGGAAGATCGATTCTGAGAGAACTACAAGTGTTAACAGTCTCTGTTGCTGCCCGGGAAATCCTAGCAAGAGCAGGGTGGCTGACTTATCTCAACCATTTGCAGGAGTCTAACGAGACTGTGGCAATTTAATTCTTGCAAAACTTGCAAGAGGATCACTCCAAAGTGAGGGGGAGATGCATAGCAGTCACCATCGACATAATCGTAGAAGTCTCGGGACTGCTAGCCACTGGACCTGTATGGACGTTAAAGAAGGAGAGATCGCAGAAGATTATAGAAATCTTCCAGGACGAAGGCCAAAGCCTGACAATTAGAGGAAAGGCGGTTCTGCCAGCAGCACTAAGAGAGCCATGGGCGGAATTGGCGAAGACCATTCAAAGCTACATCACCTGTGAAGGTAGAAAAGACGTGGTAAGACCACGAAATCTTAAACTCTTAGCTGTACTAAAACAAAAATGCTCTGTAAATTTTACCTGCATTTTTGAATTCATTACTTCATGATGTTGAACGGAGCATAAAAAATGCAAAGCATGTAGAGTCAATTGTTAGTCATCATGGGTTGATTCGGTTAATAGTCAGCCATAGCCTCACCCAGCAGCAGAGCAGCTGGGAAGAGCTAATTGCCATGATAAATGGGGGATTGACCACACCATCCCCAAAACGTAAACATGTTACCAGACACCCGAGCATCCAGAAAAATGTAAGCATGCCACCAGTACACCCGAGCGTCTAGAAAAACACAGGAAATTGGCAAAACGTAAACATGCCACCGGTACACCCGAGCGGCCAGAAAAACGAAGGAAATCGATCCGACTAGCACGGCTACGAGGGGGGCTGGAGAAGCCCCAAGAAAACACCAGCCAGCTAGTAGAAATAGAAGATGAGCAACCCCCACGGTCAGAAGCGGAGGACGATGAGGAAGGAGTGCAGGAAGAAGAAAAATAAGAAGAGGCTGAGCAATCTGAAGAAGAAGAAAACGAAGAAGAAGCCAAGAAATCAGAAGAAGAAGGAGAAAAAGAGGAAGAAGCTAAGCAAGCTGAAGAAGGAGAAAAATAAGAAGAAGCTGAGCAATCTAAAGAAGAAGAAGAAGCTGAGAAATCCGAGCAGGAGGAGGAAATGGAACAGCAGGAAGGTAGCCCATTGCAGGACCCATTGGGAGAAGATGAATTGGCCAAAGTTTTGGCCAATATGGGCGAATATGGCCAACCTTCCAGTCCATCAGACCTCCATTGCGAAGAGAAACCCTAGGAGGAAACGCACCTGAAGAATCACATGCAAAGGAGGTAGAATAAGAGAATCTGCCTATTCATGATGAAAAGATGACAGGAGATGCTGAACGGGAACAATCCATTCCTAACCAGAAGACACCAGAAGAAATTCTAGAGGAAACAGGGGCAGAAAAAGAGGTCGCCCAAGAAATAACAGAACCAGTTAGGGTTCTTGCCCTAGAATAGGCAGAGCAGAACAGTGAAGAAACACCCCAGAAAGAAAATAAGGGAATTAGTCATAGTCCAGGCTACAGTGAACAGCCTGTTGTTCCTTCTAAGGAAATTACGAAAATTAGTGAATTACGAAAGGAACAGCAGAGATTATTGAACATAATAGTCCAGCTCCACCAACAGATTAGGATTCTAAAAGCAAGGAAAAGGGTAAAAAGGACTTCGGGAAGGAAAAATGTGACCACTCTAGCAAAACCCCTCAAGGCAAAGGGGCGGAGGACCAGAATCCATCCTGCTGTTTAAAACCCTGTCGAAAGCCAGGCTGTTGTTCCAAATGATGTTGAGAAACAGATAGTTATTCCAATTGAAAAGGAATAGCAATGGACTGATATCCACATTAAGATAGAAATGGATGAGATGTTGACCCGTGATAAGGAAATTCAGACAGAGGCACCACTTTCGGGAGTGATAAGGGTTATGAACTCAAAGCAACGCAATAGGAAAATTCAGGTAAAACTCCCAGCCTCCACTGCCGCATGGGAAAGAGATCCAAAAACGGTAACCCTACAAAAGGGTTTGAAGCAAGCTCAGCAAGAAGCAGAAAAACTTAGAGAGCAAATGGTCCCTCGAGAAAAGTATGAAGAGCTACAGCAGCAGCTTAGGAATATCAATCTATCCGAAAGCCAGGCCTTTGAAGGGTGGCGAAGGGAACAAGAGAAATTCGTGAAGGTAACTCATAGGTTAGATGTAGTTATCAAGCAGATGGATACCTTATGTTCTTTATACAATGGCGTCCTAGCAAGTAGACCCCCTACTAAGAATTATGCCTTGTTTTTAATGGAACGATATTTGCAATTGAAAATAAAGGCTGTTAAAGCAGGTGCTCCCATACAAATTAACACCATCAATGATTTTATAAACTACTGTAAGCACTACGGGGTAAAAGTTTAGAGACTACTGTGTGAGTTTTATTTACATAACCTTGTACTAGAATAGGAGACCGAGCTGAACCCTGGCCCTTTTGTTAGGGATATCCAATTACAGGCATTTATTTCATTTGGAGTTAATCAAATTAAATGGCTCAAAGCCTATAATGCTTTCCAAAGACAAGAAAATGGATTAGATTTATGGATAAGAGATGAGCATAGGGATCCAATACAATTATTGAGAAAACATAGAAACCTCATGAAGACTCCAGGTATAATTGAAGCATTAGGACCCATGCATGAGGCAATCATTTGGCAGGGATTAGAATACTTTTTCTCTATCAAATACCCTACCATTGATGCAGCTAAATTTCGGTATCAAATCTCTAATCCGAATATCTAGCTCAAGGAACCATTTAAGTATGAGAATTTTAAATTAGCTGCCAACCGCTTGCACCTGTATGGTGAAATCGTTTTGAGGGCAGGGTCATCCTGGTTAGGATATAGGTTCCGGAGTCCAATTATTTGGCACCCTGCACCCAGATACCAAGCCCTGTATGAGATGCCTGAGGGTCAAACAGGCCATTTCTTTGAATACCTAGTTACGCATCATGGTTGTAGGCCTTCACATGAGATTCCATCTCCAGCCTACTCACTCACTGCCTTACACGTCAACTACAATGTTTTCATGAGGGCATGAAAAAGGGTAAGGAGGGGGGTGTGTGGAGTACTAAAGAAGGTATGTTTTTGAGGATTATTTTAGAGTCTTTTCATTAGAACTTACAAACTTTTTTGCATCATGAACTCGGAAAATGATAAAGAATTGTAATAAAACATGTGAGATTAATATGCAAGATGAAAACACTGACAATTGTCATTTCCTTATGCAGGAGGGAGGAAAAACGAGAACTTGTTGTTCCAAAGGAAAGGACAAGGACGGGTTAACCATTGTCCCTTTGACGGGAGACTGTATGCAAACAAGGAAAAGCAAATCAAAGCAAATCAGCCCAAGAAAGGAAGTGGAGATATCAGCTCGGCGCAGGAAAGAAAAGAAATGACTGAGGACTAATGGTTCGGTGAATCCCTCAGGATCCTTGATCCTGAGGGATTGCTATTTTATCTATTTCTGCACTTAGATATCTTCTCCGTCACCCTTATAAAAGGGGCAACATTGTTAGCTCAAATGGGAGTTAGATATTGTTATGCTTTTATGTAATTTATTTTAAGATCAAAACTTTGATCATCGAGTCTCGCTAAGAACTACTCTGCTGTAATTTTACTTGATGCATTAATACAAACTTGGTTACTATTTCATCTTTGAGGCTGGAATAACTTCAAATGTTGTACCCCTGGAGGCTAAGGGCTCGGCCCTGGAGGACACTTGCTCTTGTACCATTACACTTGGTTTTTGTGTAGTTTTCTTATCAACGTTATTTGGTAATCTGATGTGTTTTATAAGTTTACATCACATGCTCCGTTATGTTTAATTTATTAAGGTTTCTAAAGATAGAACTATTGTATTGACTCTGCATCATATTACTGTTCTTTTAGGTGTTGATATAATACTACTAGTCTTTACAGAACACTGTTGTTGTTCCATTACAGAGCCTTTGCGCTGTGCACTTGTTCATTAACATTACAGAATTCATCTTGGAAGTTATGTTCTTTGTGATTGTTGGATTTATGAATAATTTTGCTCTATCTTGAAATGCAATCGTATTCTTTCAAACTGAGGTGATAACTGGATCATATTACTATTTGAGTGTGTTGTGTGTATGTATGGTTTTCAAGTGTTGTTCCATAAGTTATCAGTAATCAGTGTTGTTCCATTTGTGTGTGTTATTCAATCCGTCCTTAAGAGTGAAGGATTGCCATTTGATTCTTGTAGCTTACGATTAATGCATTTGATCTAATAGACTAAGATGTTACTGCTTGTTAGACTTAGTTGTTGTTCTATTTCTTAATTGTTGTTCCATTTCTGATTTGTTGTTCTATTTCAGACTTGTTGTTCCATTTCAGAATTGCTGTTCCAATTCAGATTTACTGTTCTATTTCTTAATTGTTGTTCCATTTCTTATCTACGATTCAATTTCTTGTTATTGGTGTGAAGAACGATCTCAAGCTGTAGTGAGCATTGACATCTATTGTCCAGCCCCTAGATCCACGATCTGTTCTCTTATTTCATTTTCCATCAATTTCCAAAGGGATGGGTTATTACTACTGAACCTTTGACTGATAAATTTATGAATGTGTGATTTAATCTTTTGAAGTAGTTAAGCTGTAAACAAGCATCCGTTTACTCTTGTATTTTCAAACACTGTGCTACTAGCATTACTCTGGCAAATGATAGCCTCAGACTGAGACACTCTTTGAAATAACAAAACGTTCCCAGATTGACATATTAATGTGAGGTAATTAGAGGTGAAAGAGACCCTTTTTATAGCTCCACAAAGGTAACAATTGATTTGTTTATTTCGATATAACTAACAAATGGGTGAATGTTGTAGCACATAATAAGACTCAATTGTAGTAAGGTAAAAAGAAAGGAATTCGGTGAGAATTCTTTTGGCTATGTTTGTAAACTGTTGTTCCAAATGAATGTGTTATTTACACAAATACAAGAGGTTCTCTTAACCTTGATTTTGTATGACATTATGTGAATATGTGTTATATTCATGAACATGATAATGATTAAATGAGTATATGTAATGCCATTGTATTTGATAGATTGTTGGCACGGATCTTTTGTGGGCTCCATTATTGCAGCAATAATGTTGCAACTCCTGGGACTCCCTTCTTTACTTTTAGCAACCCGGTTGTTCGTAACAAACTTGGAAGCGACGGTGTTGTATGCACAAGTACTAGCTCTTGCTGCAGCTGTCACTTGGTCAGCTGGCACAAGTCGGATAGGGGCTTTAGCCAACTTCTATGAGCTCTTAGAATAATCTTTCTAATTGATGGATGAAAACTAACTCAAAGGAAGCTAATCTACTTGCGAAAAGAGATTGAAAAACTGAAGGAAAGTGCAAACCCTAGCAAACCCTAATTCTACCAGCTAGTCCTACTGATGCAAAGATGAGAATGCAACTAACTGAAGAGATGCCATTACTTCTATAAGGTAAAATACATGTTTTTAGACTACCTTTGTCCTAAGAAAACATCTTTTTGTATTTTTGATTAAGTTGTCAATTTCATCATGCATATGCTTGAACTGTGCTTTACTGTGCAGGGGTGGATCAAGGAGGAGAAATGCTTGGAAAAGGTTGGAAAGGTTCAGAGGGGATCTAAGGAGTCCCTAACACTCTTCCAGATAATTTCAAAAAGTTTGGCTATCAAGAAACCTCTTTTGTGAGCTTCTACAGGAAGTCTGCAAGGGTTCTACAGGATGTTCAAGAATTTCTACAGGATGTTCAGAAATTTCTACAGGATGTTTGAAAATCGGTTTTTAGAGGATGGATGAGTGAGGGAAAATGCATGGATGGTTCTGGAGGTAGGATATGGGTCTAAAACGGCCTAGGGACTAGTGGATGGAGTGGTGAGAAGGTGTAGGAGGCTGACTTGGTTTGGAGAAGGCTAAGGCAATGTTTGAGCAAGAAGGTAGGGTTACGTGGAAAAAAGGACAGATGGGAGACGAGGAACTCAGCTAGGAGACAAAACAGGTGGCTCAGATGATACTTTGGGTGGATGAAAGAGTGGGGGAGATTCCCTGCATGGTGTACTTTGACCAAATCAACAAAGTCTTGCAAATTATTAAAACCTGAGCTAATCTAGTCTACCTATCAAAAGCATGAAGGAACAATAGTTGTATTAGAGAGAAAACCATGTACAACAACTATGCAGAGAAACATTTCAGCGCTCTAAACTCATAACTCACTTCTGTAAAGGAAAACAGTACACTAAGGATTACATGGTCAAGCAAACTAGTGTTTTTTGTTGGGGCAGCACTGTTTCTTCGATTCCATGCCCTAATCCAATAAGGATGAGGTGAAACCGAGAGTGTGGTTGTCCCTTTTCTTTGAAGCTTTTTCTGTTATTATCCTACCAAAACACCTGAAGCAATTTCATTCATAAACAGCGATCTATCCAAGCAACATAACTAAATCTGCCTAACAGAAATACGTTCAAATGCATAAAGGGAAACATTGATGCATAAAGGAAAAGTAATAGTACAGAAAGGAGGCCCTAGGCTTTCAGGTTGGGCCCAACCCTGAGAGCTATGGCTCCTATGGAAAACTCAGATTTGATATAAAATCGAACTGCTTTTCATTATCAAAAAATAATCATTAGAGTGATGCCAACAATGGCTATGAAAGAACAAAGTCGAACTAGCAGCACTAAGGTGAAAAATACACAATAGTTTCAAAAGTCCCTTACGAAGGCTGAGGCCTCAACATTTATACATCACGAGGGACCTAGCTGGCCTCCTCAATCTATGGAACTCGGCTGTCCAAACTGTGAGTTAGACAGTCCCTTCTAAAATCTGCTTGGCTGCCTTCTAGATTCAGTTTTGGTGGTCTTTGGAGCTCGGAGGTCAGGGTGAAGATCCCGAGGAAGGGTTATTTAATACCATAGACAACCCCCCTACGAATCCTCACCCCAGGCTTGGCTATCTTTTAGCCCATGATTGCTCGATTTTGCTCCAACATGTGTCAAAAAACTTGAAATAAGCATGTGTTAGCCACCTAGGAAGAGTGATTACCCTTATTCGTACAAATGACATAAACATACTGAAAATAATGCATAAGCTATGGAAAATGAAGGATTTGAACAAGGACTAAACAAGGATAATTAGGCCAAATGAGCCCAACAAGTTACCAATTTTGGGGCTCATCAATCTTTCGTGTGAAAAGATGATTGATTATGCTTATAAAAATTGATGAATATATGAATGGCATGATTTGGATAAGACAATAAGGTTATCTGATGAAATTCCTTGTTTTGATATAAATCCAATAAGCAAGTGGGAATTCTTGGTGTTAATTATTTGTTTTATCATGTGATTATGACATTCATGTGCCCATGTTTATATTATGTTTATGACCAAAACAAATGACTATGATGCAACAGGTATACTATGTTAAACCATTATGACTGACAAGTTATTTCAAGGATCATTTCTATGGGAGAATGATGATGTATATGGCATGAAAATATTCTTGGTCATAGGGGGAATCATTTGGGAAAGAGGTAGCCCTGGATGATTTGTGATTTTGGTGTTATGTTCTTATAATTATGCCCATGTTTATGCTACGAACAAGGAATGATGAACGATAGATCAGTAGAACAAAAATAGTGTAATCTACAGCATGTTGGGACAACCATGAATAATAGAAGAAACCACAGACTCGGGATTTGGGTTGTGGATGCACAAAGTAAGGCATTGGAAACATAGTAGAGGCAAGGTTTCCTGGTAGAGATAGTGAGGTATCTAGATGTGCAATACTATTGTTGTGTACATGTATTGTGGCATGTGTATTGTGTACGAGTTGTGTTGTAACATGTGTATTTATTTTGTTTTATCATGTGTATATGTAAATGTGTTGTGTTGTAAATTGTGTGCATGTGTATGTGTTGTATAATTTTTTGGGATATGTTGGTATGGGACTATCAATATTCCCTTGTTGTTGATTGAGGTTGGAGGCATAAACCTCTAGATTCCCTTGTTGTTGATTGAGGGTGGAGGTGTAAGCCTGTGGATTCCCTTGTTGTTGATTAAGGGTGGAGGTGTAATCCTATGGATTCCCTTGTTGTTGATTGAGGGTGGAGGAGTAAGCCTCTAGATTAACTTTTTTTATTGAGGGTGGAGGTGTAAGCCTATGGATTCCCTTATTATTGATTGAGGGTGGAGGTGTGAGCCATGGATTCCCTTGTCATTTATTGAGGGTGGAGGTGTGAGCCTATGGATTCCCTTGTTATTGATTGAGAGTGGAGGTGTGAGCCTCTGGATTCCCTTGTTGTTGATTGAGAGCGGAGGTGTGAGCCTCTGGATTACCTTGTTGTTGATTGAGGGTGGAGGTGTGAGCCTCTGGATTTCGTTGTTGTTCATTTAGGGTGGAGGTGTGACCCTATGGATTCCCTTGTTATTGATTTAGGGTAGAGATGTGAGCCTCTGTATTCCCTTATTGTTGATTGAGGGTTGAGGTATGAGCCTATGAATTCCCTTGTTGTTGATTGAGGGTGGAGGTTTGATCCTATGGATTCCCTTGTTGCTGATTTAGAGTGGAGGTGTAAGCTTATGCATACCCTTATTTTTTATTGAGGGTGGAGGTGTAACCCTCTCGATTCCCTTTTTGTTGATTGAGGGTGGAGGTGTCAACCTCTAGATTATGTTGTTGCTAATTGAGGGTGGAGGTGTAAGATTTTTGATTCCCTTGTTGTTGATTGAGAGTGGAGGTGTAAGCCTCTGGATTCCCTTGTTGTTGATTGATGATGGAAGTGTTAGTATTTGGATTCCCTTGTTATTGATTAAGAGTGGAGGTGTGAGCCTCTAGATTCCCTTGTTGTTGATTGAGGGTGGAGGTTTCAGCCGATGGATTCCCTTGTTAATGATTAAGGGTGGAGGTGTGATCCTCTGGTGTCCCTTATTTCTAGTTGAGGGTGCAGGTGTAAGCCTCTTGATTCCTTTATTGTTGATTATGGACATTGTATCCTTCTTGATTGTCTAGTTAAATGATTGCATACACACATACGCATATGTGTGTGTGTGTGTGTGTATGTGCACGCACGCATGTGTGTTTGTGTGTGTGTGTGACATTGTAAATATCTATAAAGCTCCATAAGAAATATGTTTGTCATGTTTTATTATTTTTCTCTTGTTATAAGAGTCATAGAACACTGAGGACGATGTTCCCCTAAGGGGGAGGGGTTTGTAACAACCCCAGGTTAAAATTTCCATGTAAATAAATAATGTATGGACATTATAAAAGAAAAATTCAAACCAAGGTCATGGGACACGTATTCCAAGCTGAATGATGGGAGAAACATTACATTGGGATGCACTTGTGGTTAATTATTTATTTTCTATGGAAATTGACATTGGCAAGAGGCAAAAGGAAATAAATGGCGAAATAATTATTACAAGCCAGCAAGGACATGAGGCAAAAATGAAAATAAATAAAGGAAAGTGAAATAAATTCCACTTTAGTAGATGGGGAAGAGTAAGAGACAATAAAAGGATTAAAATAGTAAAATAATATGTGTCCCTAGGATAATATAATATATATATATATATATATATATATTATATATATTATATATTATATTGGAGAGAGAAATTTTAGCATTCTTTTGGGGAAAAAAAAGAGGAAAAGGGAGAGAAGATATAGCACTTGGACACAAGCAACAGACAAGGAAAGATAGTAGGAAGCACAAGAGGAATTCAAGTGGAAGCCAAGAAGAAGGTTTGAACAACAGGAAGCAAGAGAAAGTAGTAGGAGGATTTTTGTAGGTAATTATGTGCATGTTTGATTATCTTGTTGGGATTTGAATGCATGGTTCATGCATTGTTTTGTTGTTCAATTTTTTTGTCATTGGCATGGATATTTTCCTAGATTGAATGTCATGTACGACCTTGCCTTATGCCATTTTCTAGATAGCCATGGTGTAGTGGATTCCCTTTTTCATTGAGCTTTGGATGCCAATATATTTTGGATCCTAGTTGAGTTGGTCTCAAGAAAATCCAGAGTGTTGAGGGTGGACATGGTTCCCTCTAGGTAAACCCTTGATAGGTGGGTGGAGATAGGAAAAATCCTCTAGGTATGGTGAAAAATTCCGAGGCTTCCAAACTTGTATTGGTTTGGTGATTTCTAGACCTAGTATTAGGTGAAATCACTATGGCTTGAGGGTAGAGGTAGTTTTCCTCTGATTCCTTGTTTGGTTATGTTTTGATTTGTCCCATGTAATCCAAAATTTAGGCTTGGAATATGGCACAGGGGTTATTGGGCTAGAATAAAGGATTGGTTCAACCCAATCTATGGTCAAGTGGAACTTGGAAGTCCTTGACTTCATTGGTACGCATATGTTAATATGTGTTATTCTTTAGTGAAGATCAACGAGCACAAGTTTTAGTTTAATGTGTTGATTATGTGAATGGTTTTTCATGGCTCCATTACTGGTTAAGTGTATGTAACATGCATAGTGTATTTCTTGTTATATGAAGTGCTCTTGTTATTGATCAATTTCATGGTTTGATAGTCTCTTGGATCATTTATATGGATGCATGAGCAAATCTGTGTTTTATTGCAATGAGTATGAGAGGGTAGCAAGCCTTATTGATGAAAATATGTTGAAACCAATGAAAACAGTGAAAAAACTATGCATTCATCACCTATAGGTACCATAGTCCCAAAGTGTTTGTGTAAATGAATAATATGTGTTGGGAAACTGTGATCCACAGCAAAGCCTAAAAACAAAGCATGAATACTTATACTTATTGTTGACAGAGATTTGGAAAAGTATAGGTAGTTGGATTGAATACTGACCCTAAATTTATAGAATAAGGTATGTGGCTGCACTGTCAAAACTAGGATATATTAGCCACAACCGTACTAAGGATGGCTTATCCATATGGTTGGTGGCCTATGGTCGCACTAATAGTCATGTATATGTGCGGTTGACAAGTAATCTAGGTCAAATATTGGGGCCTAAGCTTAGGGAAAATGATCACTAGGGAAATTTAGTCTAATAACAGTGTGATCGTGTGTCTCTAGGTGTTACATTCAATTTTGGACAAGTGGACCCTATTTCTATAATTACATCTTGGAAGTTGGGTCATTCATAGTAACTCTCAACTCACATTTACCTTAGTAAGCATGTAAAAGTGGGTAAATGTAGGGTGGGGCTTTACATCCTTGTACACATAAAAAGTTAAGTTATTCTCTAATTTTCTTTGTTTATTTGTGGTATGCCATAATGAGGTAGATCAAGGAACAAATAATGTTTTTTGTGCCATTTCCATAAATTATCTCCTATGGTTCCCTCAATGTTTCTGAGGCAATCAGTATTAGGAGCCACACATAGTGGAAATTCGCATTTTTGTCTTGCACCTCCTGAAAATCTATCGAAAACTAATTCAATAAGAATGTGGCCGAGTTCATTTGGACCCCTACTATGCACTTCACTATCACTTTTATGACCCCTTCTAGTACCTGGTCCTTGTGACATTTTTGTAGTAGATTTCATGCCATGACCTACAATGCAAACTTGATTACATATTCATTTATATTGGGGATGCCAAACCCATGCACAACCTTGCATGTGCCATATATCTTTTACCTCTTCAACTAGGGCTTTATCCCTGATTTTATCTGTGAAAAATGGCTTTACGTCTTCTCCATCCATAGGAAACCCTATAATTTTAGTGATAACATTAGTGTTTATGGACATCGATTGGTCCAACTAGAGGAAACTTCCATGGACATGACTCAACAAAAATTTTAACACAAACATTTATTTTGACATTGCAACTGAAGTGCAGAATTCCAAGTCGTTTTAGGACATTTGACTAAGCTAGGAAACACATTGAATCCTATGGCTCCATTTTGATGACTAGATCATGTAGAATTGTTATGGTTAGCAAGGATTTTTTGGGTTCCAATTCTGGAAACTTTTTTATATATGTTATATCATAGTTTGAGTACTTGAGATATTCCATGACACCAAGCATGTTCCCCTATTGGATAACTCCTAGTGGAATTAAGGTGTCACCAATGGATATTTTGCATCCTTATTGAGGTGGATTTGTAATGTGTGAAGTTTCCTCGATAGCACATAAGCACTTTGAAATTGACCCAGTATTGAACCCAACAATCCTATTGTTTGTGTTTGTCCCATTGCTTCGGGCTAAGTAGGGGGTGGCAATGCCCCTATTGTTTTGATTTTGGCCTTCTTTTTAGGCTCAAATTCTCCTCCCCCTATGGTTTTCATCTAGGTTGATGTCTATGTTTCAATGTACAATTGTTGCTCTCTCATTGGTTTAACTCTTTGAATTCTCACTCCACTCTCCAAATAACTTAAACATAATGAGCTCATCTGACTAAGTTTTAGAAATTTATACCTCTCCTCCATATTTTGTACTTATTTGGGCACCATAACTCCAAAATATATTAGACATGATCCAATATCCCTTTATGTTAACTTCTCCAGGTGGTTATTTCATTGTTGCATGGACTAAGGGAAGTGGATGTCTTGTCAGTATGTGTATATATAAATATATATATATATAGTGCACGGAAATGCAATTTCTCCTATAAAGTTTAGCCAACTTCCATTGACAAACCTCTATAGCCTCTCCATTTACCTTTTCCATATGAACATCCCCTTATTTTGTCGCATACATGATTGTATATGGGCCTAACCAATATGTTTGAAACTTCCCTGGATGCTTGAAAAAATTACTATCATACAGAAAAACATAGTCACCTAGTTGAAGCTTCTTATGTTTTATACACCTATCATCCCAAGCTTTCTCATGCACTTTCTGGACATTTTGACAAAATCCTACTATGCAAACTTCTTCCTAATTGCAGTAACTCTCACATTCTATTACCTATTGTGCCAGAGTCAGTCAAGTTTTCCAATGTAGGAATGCAGATACTTGGCATTATAAACTCCATGGGAATTACTACTTCCTATCCATATACTAATCTAAAATGTGCATGCTCTATCAATTTCGTACATGTAGTCTTGTATACCCATACAACTATTGCAATCCTTAGATCCCTGTCATCATGATTTACATTGCATTTCCCCGATGTTATAATATTTACGAGAATCTTGTTCAAGACCTCAACAGTTCCATTAGCTTGAGGGTGATAGGGTGTGCTCTTCTGATGATAGAGTTTAAATTCTTCAATCAAGGAAGCAATTTTCTTATTTAAAAAGAGGGTTCCTTGATCACTCATAATTATTTTAATACATCCAAACCTTATAATAACATTCTCAAACAGAAATTGCATTATTGTTTTTTCTCTACAATTTTTTACAGGTTTTGCCTCAGCCCATTTCGCAAGGTAATTTGTCGCGGTTATTATATACGTAGGTCTTGATCTTTTTGTTGGTATGTTGATATGTCCAATGAAATCTACTGCCAATTTTTCAAGTTATTGTAATCTCACCTGTACAAACAAGGGCATTTCATCCATTTTGGATGGTCTCCCAACCCACTGACATGCATCATGATTCTAATATAAATCCTTCACATCCTTGTGGAGAGTGGTCCATTAGAGTCCTATGTGTAGGATATTTTACGCGGTAGCTTTTCCTCCATAGTAGCCTCCTGTAACTCCATGTTTTTCTAAGAATATCAAGTGCCTTTCATGTTCTAAAACACAATACCAAATAATTCCATCTATGCCTAGCTCAAAAAGGAATTTTTTTTTGTTTTGTTAATATGTCGCCTTCGCCACTAATTTTTTCTTCTACACTACTATATATTTTGTTGGAGCTACTCATGTACTAAGGAATTGACCCAATTTTGAATTATTCATCAACCATGCTTACCACGAACAAGTGTGCATCTGGCATATTGTCATCAATACTCCCTACATATTCTCCTATTACTATGTGCAACAAATGATCTAGTCATGTATTAAGCCTTCTTGGCTTTGCAACTACCTCAAAATCATATTCTTGAAAAAGTAGAAACCATCTACATATCCTCCCCCACAATGCTAACTTGTTGATTATGTACCTCGGTGTAGAATCATCATTATACACCTTGAAATGTGCCCCTAGTAGGTAGAGTCTAAACTTTTACAATGCATACACCATTGCCAAGCCTTTATGCAAACACATTGTAAATGTTGTCAAGGTATTTTGTGCTAAACTCCTCCCTTACAGGCTCCACCTATTGGTCTCCTTCTGTTGGATTTAATGGTACCATAACCCTCAAATATTTGAATTCAAATATCATTTTCCTCTTCTTCACATTGATTATGACTTGATTATCAAAATCCCAATCAATTCCTAGTAAAGTAAGATATGGGTTGGTATCATCCAAAATCCATATGACTTCAAAATTAGCAATGATTTTAACTCCATTAATGTTGACCACTACCCCTGTCAACCAAACAATAGGAAAAATATTTTATTTATTTTCTAATATCGGCTATATGGGTGATTAAGTCAATTTTAGTCTCCCCGTCATCTCCCATGTCAATTTAGGGAGGATATTTACATCTAAGCCTAAGTCTGGAATAATGTTGTCCATGTCATAATCTCTTATCTTCACACAAAATATGAATTCTCTATTCAACCTTCTATGCATAATATGTTTAACTATGTGGTGAGGGGTATGTGTTGAAGATACTTCACATTCTTGCATGCATTGGTCAATCATTCTACATAACTTGTCTTAAGTCAATTCATCCTTCATTAGCTTTAAACACCTTCTCAAGAAATTTTCCATGGGTCTTACCTCTTCAGTAGTTTCTCCACGTGCATATTTTTCATATACTTGTGGCATATCATATACAAGCAGTTCTTGTTGCATATTTGAGCTTGATGATCCCAATTATGTCACAAACAACTCCCTTATAGCTTCCCTCTATGTGTCCTTTTCCCTTACTAGATCAAACTTCAAAGTTTGTTCTGCAAATTTTCTTACCCACTAGTGAGGTTAGTTTCCTTGTCCAATTGTGTCTTCTCGTTTCCTTATTGCTCCATGCATAAATACACCTACTTTTGGATGATTCATGTGTGCTTTATTGCCTATCATCTATTGGTTTTGGCCTCTCTTCTCATGTCACTTCGCAATGAGTTGAGGACAATCTTTTGTAGCAAGATCTAATTGTCTACGATATGTACAAGTTGTGCAAGGGTTTGGGAAAACTCATGCAATGTGTCCTAGATGTGTACAGTTATAGTAGATCAATAGACCCTTTCCTCTACCAAATCCTCCTCATCCTCTGTCTTGAAAACTTTGTCCCCTTCCTTGCATTCCTTATCCTCTACCTAACTAATTGTAGAGCCTTCGATGGTTATAAGTATGTGATCCTCCATCAGTCCCCTAGGTTTTTTGTATATTATAAGCATCAAAAGTGCACTCTCTCACCAATTCCAATGTGTGACGTGTATGGCTATGATGTCCTACTAAATTGCAAAATTTGCAAAAAAACGTTTTGACTAACTTTTGCTAATTTTGTATCATAGGATAGGTTGATGGTAAATTGCCCCATATTTTGTAGTCTCACACCACAAGCCCTTTCCTTATGCCAAAGAATTTTTGTCCTATGTAACCATGTACTCTATCATAGTTGGGCACTCATTCTTGTGGTGGCCTTATTTCCTACATATAATACACCATACTTCCTTGTGTTTTTCCTTACCTTTCGCTAGATCTTATAATTGTAGTGTTAAGGCTAATAGTTGTGATTGAACATGAACCATCACTATGATGTTCTCACTTATTGCAAGGAATTATTCTAATTTCATATCAATTTCTAAAGCATCGAAATGTGATGCAATCTTCTATTGGATTAGTGGGATGTGTATACAAGGTTGCAATCCTGCAATCAACCATTCCTTATGTTATGCATCTGAAATATGAAATTCCAATCAACCCATCTATACCTTAAATATTTGATCAAACTCCCATACTGGCTCATCAACATTTTGTTTGATCTCTTTGATTTTTTTGATACTCTAGGACTCTGATTTTGGCTTTTGAAATTCTTTCAGCAATGCTTTCCTAATTTCTACCAATGATTTTTTCTACCCTAATAGTGTAGTAGCCTTATAATTCATATACCAAGTAAGTGCATGATATTTTAAGGTGATTTCCAACTATGTAGCCTTCATTGGATCATCGTGGACTTTTTTAACAGTCCATACATCCTCACAAAAAAATAGGTGTTGTTCGAGATCCTCTATCCTAGTCCAATGGAAGATAGGCATTCAGAAAGTATGATCAAAACCTATCATTATGTATTGTATGTTATTACTTTGAGACACTTTTGACTAACTTTTTGGTGCCTTAGGTTCCCCCCAACTTTGATTTTCTACTCTCACTACTTTGGTTATCTTTACTACTATCCCTACTTCCTACACTTATTATAATGGTATGCAACAAATTGTCAGATGATGTTACCTCTTGATTTGTTCATGTGCATAGGGTTGTTGGTTGAGCATAGGGAATGGCCTAAGTAGGTTCATTGAGATGTGTTGGATCATCTTATCCTAGACTGAGCTGACGATTTTCTTCCATTTTTCTCTGTAGGTTGCATGATCTTTTATTACCTTTTGTTCGTGGTACTTCATCATGTAGGTGGTCTATGTTGAATTGTTATTCTTCTTCACTAAACTCCCAATATTCGTTATTGTGTTTCCTTCTCTATATTTCTATGACCTTCCTTTCTATCTTCCTATTAGTCATAGGTTTTGATGTAGATCTCATCATTATATCTATACTACATCAAAATATCATTACGTTGTGTAGCACTTTTCTCACCTCTTTCAATATGCTTTCCTCATGCACCGATGTGCACTCCCTTACCCTTCTTGAGTTTTCCACATTGTTATCTTTGTGATGCCTCGGCTTCCTCAACTCATCTAGTGTCTTTTCTTGTTCCTTGTTATATCCTGTGCCTCTGTTCCCCTCGGTCTTCCTCTAGTCATCTGCTAATGTCCCCATTACGCACAAAGAAATTTAGTTTCTCATGTAATCAAACTCTAATGACATAACTCCTTTATCACACAATAGAATTTTCATCCAAGTAAACAACAATCTCAAATATTTTCCTCACATTCCCTTAAAAAAATACATTTCATTTGTGTTATCTGACTAAGTACTCTCTACAGAAAATTTAATAATATAACCTTGCAACGCACTATTTAACAAAAAATAAATTGTTCAAGAAGTATTATTACTTACAAATTTCACCCTCTATTAATCCTAGAGTCCAACGATGTCATAAAATAGGGCGCCAAGTTATGTTTTCTTCTACAAACTTTTGTAACAACTCATCCAAGATGATCATAAATTTAATAAACAATATTTCATGAAAATCTTTAAAAACATACCTTTACATCCATTTCTTAGAGTTGATCTATTGATTTCTAGTTTTTTCTATAGCAAACTCGTGTTCTTTTGCCTTCGTCCACTATTTTACTTCTTCCTTAGTAGGCATCAACATCCCTTTCATCCATAGATCTAGGTATTTTGCAACGAAAATAATTCTTTGCATGCAAGGGCCAGAACAAATTTGAACGTGAATTAGCCAACAAAACCCCTTCATACACTAACCCTTTTGGAAACACCTTCAATCAAGTGAAGTCTCACTCGAGGTATATATGAGGGGCTACAAAAAATTGGACATTTCTACAGTGATGAAGGATATGGAGACCTTACACTCACATTACTATATTCAACATATTATCACTTCTTAATATTCAGAAAATGAAAATGAGGTATACCCCTATTCTGCATAGTAAACCCATCATGCATATGTTTAACATAACAGTAATATGAAAAACGTACAAGCAATCACATAATGTGAAACCATACAAAATAGGCCAAAACGCAATCTCTCTATTATAACTGAGAAATATTCATTACAAGCATATTTGTCATGGCGCACCAGCCTTGTAAATCATCATTATAGAAAAAAACTATATATCTCATATATACTGAGATCTACTAAAGTATATCATAATTATATCCCACAAATTTTCATTTCCCCCTCAACTTTTATCTATTTATAAGTTTACATTTCAGAACAAGCCTACCAAAAAACCCCTTAGTAGTAAAATATTACTATAAGTAGAAAACATTGCTATGGGATAACACATACAAATAAATCGAATATCTTTCCTTATTCTTTACATTTCTACATGATGACCCTTGGTCGACCTTCTTGTGTGGTACCCTCCTATGTGGTGCTCCTTTATGCTAATCCCCAAAACTTGTTACTGAATACACTGCTCCAACAAAAGTCTTCTTTGTGTTGAAATGATCATACAACTATTACTAATTTTTAAAAAAATGTCAAATATTCTCATTCCCTTTTCTTCATTTATTCTAGGCCTATACTAGCCTACAAGTTTAACTGGTTTGATCACACTTAGGTTAGTCTATAAATAGCAATAATATATTCATAGATACATAAAAATAAAACACATATAAATACATGTGTGCATAACTATATCATTTCATCTTTTCGTTATCCCATTCAAGTTCAATGTTGACCCTTAGCTCTCATACCACTTTATCACATACCACTACTGCATTTATCCTAACCACACTTGCAGCAGAAACTTGATTTTCATCTCTCATACTTTTTTCAAACACTTTACATGTAAAACTTTCTTCAAATACCTTGTATACAACCAATTAAGTAGTCTTTTCTTGTAGACATTTTTTCAAAAAGTTTGTATGAAATCAAATAAGAAACATTACTCTGAGTCTACTTGTAACATTCTAAATGAAACATGCCACCAAATCATGCAGCTTTTGATTTTTTTCTTCGAGGAATTTTATCAAATAAGTTTGTATGCAAATTGTAATAAAACACCTTTAACACATTTCTTCAAATGCACTGCATGCAAATAGCTATAGATAAACTACAACAGTATTATCATACAATAATGTTACATACAACAATATTATTCCCATCCACAAAATAATGTTTCCATTGGGGCATTTCAATAAGTAATTAGTATCCAACGAATCATTAAACCACTTAGGTATTTCTTCAAACACTTTGCATGCAAACTAATATAGAAACTTCCTCAATGTATATCTCCTAAATTATAGCAGCCCAACTTCTAAAAACTAAACCGGATAATAAATCGGTGTTTCCCTCACTATGGTCCAACTTTCAACCTCTAGAACCACCCATGCGAAAAGTTATAATAAAAAAATCCAACATAACTTGTTTGATGCATGATTTTAGGAGCAACCAAGAAGCTTGACTTCCTTTGACCATATCTACTAAAATAGCATGCCTCAAGATCTGAATGTTTTACAAGAATATTAGTGGTATTTCCCCTCACTATGGTCTAAGTTTTAAATTCTAAACCCTCCAAGAAAACAATTTATAGCATAAAATTTGTTTGATTCATGATTTTAGGAGCACCCAGAAAGATCGACTTCCTCTGATCATATATCCTACAATATAATGACCCAAGATCTAAAAGTTGGTCCAAATGATCAATGGTATTTATCCTCACTGTGGTCCAAGTTTTAGCTTTTGGAACCTCCTAAAAGAAAATTTATAGTAGAAATTCCAAACTAATATTTTTAACTATACATTTAGGAAGCCCAACTTCCTCATATCATATTTCCTAAAATTTCATAACCCAATGGATTTCCCCTCACTAAGGTCCAACATTCAACTTCTAAAATCTCCTAGAAGAAAATATATAAAATTTATTCTAGCATAACTAGTTTAAAAAATAATTTAGGAAGTCTATCTTCCTCAACCAATGGTGTTACAAAATTTAATACATATAAAAAGATACAGCCAAATAGTATAAGAGACTTATCTTGAGTCCAATCTTTTGTAATATATAATTGAAGAAGGGTAAGCCACTCTCCACCCAACCATAGGATCAACTATGTTGCAGTATTTCTCATAGTTGGCACCCTTGAGCCAAATCTTGATGCCTTGAGGGAAAAACTAAACTTGGGGATTTAGAACACTCTTTTTAGACTAGATTTAACACAAAAAAGTAAAGGTCACTCTCCTCCACATAGAGGAAATAATATTTGTGTTCAGCCCTTCCATTCATTGACTAGGACCATACACATTCACAAATGACAATTCAAGCTTGCACATCACATGGGAGTCCTCCTCTAATATTCGTAATCCCTCAGTCATCCTTTCTTTAGTGCTCTTTGTGCCAAAAACAAATTAGGAAAACTCCCAATCCTAAAAGTTGTCTAGGAAAAATCACTACAAAATATTCAATTCTTGTTACACACATTATCACCAATTTGCATGCCAATTCGAATTTTTCAGTGAGAGAGGGGAAAACGAGTGTATGAAAATAATAAGGGAGTAATGCTCAGAACAAAAAGGAAAAAAGAAAAATCTCCTCAATTGATTTTCTCTTTCATTTTTATAAAAATACTTTGACCCTTCATATTCCAAACCTTCACATTAAGGGAATTATTAGTTCAGGGTGTGTATTTTCCTTTCAAGGCATCTATTGGTTGCCCCTCTTCCTTTAGTTATAGCATATTTTATTAATAAAATAAAGCATTACATCTCATAATAAAGTTACAACTCATAGCATCAATGTTGGCACCCTAACATTATAAGTCTTTGATTACAAAGTTTAGAAAAATAATAAGAAAAGGGGGGCATCACATCATAATTCAAAAAAGGGAGTTTTTTTTTTTGTGTATAGTTACCATCTAATGGAGATATTCTTGTCAATATCAATGTTTTTCTTCCAACAATGAAATAGAATTGTAGATCAAACATTTATCTTTTGAGTTTTGTAAAATGTTCTTGATCAAAGGAAAAGATTTCATTTTCTACATTTCCAATCTCCAAGAGACACCAATGTAATGCTTATCAACTAAAGGAGGGGCATCTCAAGTAGATACAAAAAGAGGGGTTGTGATTTCACTTTCCCTTGCAAAGTTTCATTGACCAGAAAGTAACTTTCCAATTCAATTCATTGTTCATAGATACCTACTAATTATCCATTTCAACAAATAAATTTTGGTTTTTTCTGATCCCTTAAAAAGGAAAGGGACACACATGTCTTCCATATCTATGTGTAGAAGTGGTAGCTCATGAAACCCATTTGTGAGTTGGCATCATAAATAAGGATTTATGGCTTCCTCTTGCGTCATGGTTCTTGTGTAATGAAACCAATTATGTATTCACCTAAAAGAATAAATCCATTCCATTCCTTTCATACACCACTAGAACAAGCACTCCTCCAATGTCTACATTTTGATGGATGAATTCTAAATTTGACGTGCACAAATATTCAATTTATTTTGAATTCCCTTGTGTTTTCAAGGACACCTCTATTGCGTGAATATTTTCTTTCTTAAATAATTGATTCAAGACTATTTCAAACCAAACTAACTTTAAGAGCCTAGTTCATATTTGATAGTGTAATTCCTACCGAAGATTTAGCAAAAACTATTACCTTGTGGTTGTTCCTATTCCAACATCAAAAGTAGGTTACAAAACTTGGTATATCATGATTACTAAATTAAATATTTTAGTCTTAGATCTAAAATAAGTAACAACAAAACAAAAATAAAAAAATATGACAAATAAATAACAAAGTAATAAAATCCAATTTTATATTAGCCAATAATGGCTTAGTTGTGTGACCCCTATAAGTTAGCTAGAAAAGGTGGTTTCTCATCCTCCTCCTTGGGAGGGTTCTTTGTGGACCCAAACCTTGCAAGAAAAACTTTCCACACTCTCAAGTTACTAGATAGAAAGGATATAATGAGAACTCAACAATGGGAGAACTTAGATAATAAAAAAAGGCTATAATAATGAATCTTAAATGGTCATGGTTAAATGAGGGAGAAAACCTCACTTGTTTATAATAAATAGTGTTAGATTTGATATGGCCTAAGTAATAAAAAAAAATTATTGTACCAATCAATATGTAACCTCTTTTGGTATTTTATATTATTGTAAGAGAAAAAGGCCAAAAAGGTCATTAGTGACCTTTATTATGGGTAACAAACTCAAAAATAATGATTATTTAAGTTAATTAATAAAATAATTCACAAATAAATGGTTTATTGAAATATTTCCATGTGAATGGATCAAATGGGTAGAAATAATTAAATTATTTTCACATAAATGGGTAAAAGAATGAAATAACATAAAATTAATAGAATTGTGGGTTATTTTCATGTAAATGGTTTAAATTAATGAAAACAATTAGAAAAAGTGGTTCCTTTAGCAAATTTCATGAAAATGAGTTTTAATGTGTTCATCTCGTACTAGCATGGTGCCATTTGGTATTCCTAGGATTTTTGGTTAGGTGGTCACTTTTTTGTCTAATGGAGAATTTATGTGCAATATGTGAGGTTATGACCACATCATATGACCAAAACACTATATAATTTTGCTTTCATTACGTAGGCCAGAGAGAGAGAGAGAGAAAAATTTTATGTGAGGATCTAAACCACTAATGGAGGAGGCTTTTACAATGTTACCACTCATCAACCAAGAGACTCGGAGTAGTTGTAAATTATCTTAATTAGGCAAGGGAGGCATACCCATACCCAGTGAGTTAACTCATTATAAAGAATACAATGATGATTCAAGAAAAGTGGGGCTAAGAAAAATAATATATATCACATGAAGTTGTTAGCATCAATGGGCTAGAATATAATACAATGAAGAAAAATTCCCTTATACAAACACCAAAAAAAAGGAGGCTAGGCTTGATATCATGAATGCTACTATTCTAGGAATATTGGACCAAATACCCCCTTCTTGAGGAGAGGGGGTGCATACAAACTGTAAATCTGTGATAGAAAGATAGGGGCTCACTTGAACAAGCCAATTGTGAGAGATTCTTATTTTTGGATCTAAGAATAGTGGAACCAAGCCACTCAAATCAATAGAACTACATTTGAGGTTAGATCCTGAATTATCATAGACCAGGAATGTGAAGAACTACTTGAAGGGAAACCCTCTCCTGAGGTCTAAAAACAACTTGGACGTGCCTTTTCAATCTAGTATATAGACCATCAAGTGTATAATTGTTAAACATATCATAATGAGCCAAGCTCAGCCACATGAGAAACAACCATTTAATAAGCATTGAGGTCTCCCTCTACTTGATCTAAGGCACCCAGCAATGTAGAGAATGGATCTAAGGTACACCTCTCTCTAAGATGCTTCCTCTAGAACAAATGTGTCAAATTCAATAGAGGAATTCCCTTAAGAGTTAAGGAAATGATAAGCCCTCAACAATGGCACAAGGTATATAGTATACTATGACTAAAAAATACTACAACGAATGTAGAAATGATGGTTTGAAGGGTGGAATTATGACTTCCCTTGTTCAAAGCATAACATATAAGCCTGAACTAGCAATAATTGAAACCATTCCATAGGGACTAAATATTATAAAAAGACTCAAGGAAGTACTGGACAAAATCCATGAGACATGATGTTGACTCAATTATGATTCTCTAAACAAAGGTGACAAAATGATTTTGCCACTAAGTGAATCAAGTACAAGAGGTATAAGGCCCTCTTGGAGTAAGACAGCAAGAGATAGATGGGGGGATTTTGGGTGGATATGGGTTATCAATCATGATAATAAGAAATCAAATTATTTTCAGGTACGCTATGAACACAAACTTGAATCCTAATCTAAAATGCGATTGAATAGCATGGGTACCAAAATGAAAACTAGGCCATGATGTCGAGGTGCCCATGTGAGGAAGGATCTAACACTTGATAAATAGTATATGAAAAAAATGGATGGGATGATCTATCAAACAAAGTGAGGAGGTCCCTAATTTGATTCACTCTTAATGGTAGGTTAATGCAATGAATGAGTAAATGTTTTTGTATTTTAAATGCCATAGGGAAAGTGGCCCATATAACCACCTCCCTTCCACCCCCTTAAAAGATTCAAGGGTTGAAGAAGGTTTTAAATATTTGACCCGATCCCCAAGGTATGCTATGGAGATGGGGTCAAAAAAACTTTATTCTTTGCAATTTTTTGGAATATAATTCTAATACCACCATGATAACTAACCCATCGAGAGTTTTCTAATGATATTAAATTTTCCTCGGTCAAATTTTTGGATCAAAAGTTATGCCCATTAGAATTTTTCGCCTAATAACAAAGACCATGTGATCATAAATATTTTATGTGGAACCCATGTGTTTGAGGTGGATTTTAATGGCATACATCATCTTGGTACCTCAGCATTAGGAGTTTCCTGCGCTACCCCCTCTACTCTCAATCCAAGGCCCAATATTTGAGATCTATGATCTGAAGGGTTCTTAACATTGGGGTTCATTGCCTCTTCATGGTTGAGAAATTTGGATCTAATTTCTAAGGTTTGATATTATCCCATAAACATCTATCCCCTCCATGGGTTGGTTCCTATGAATCTCCTTGAGTTCTAATGGTCCAATATCATGCTTCCATAAAAGCGGGTTCCACCCTAGTCCCACTATCCTCTGTTTTTCATGTGTTCACTATGTTTCCACCTCAACTGAATATAGTTCGTAACATAGACCCCCCAATGGTGGTTTCAAATGTGGGGAAGGTGGGGCAAGGGACGGGGTGTTGGAAAATGTAACTATGTTCGGTCTTCATTAATGTACTTGAGTCATCATGTAATGTACTTGTCAAAAGAATAAAGAAAACAATTTTGATTATTATTATTGTGACTTGTTAAAGCATGGGTTTCACGCTTGGGTCACCTTTTTTTAGGTCAAAGTCCCCATTGAGTACTTCTAAGATTTATTCTGAGCCAATAGAGTCATTGTAATTTTAGAGAGACCCTTCTTGGGCTTTTGAATCATGTAAAAAGGTTAAGTATTGAGTCTAATATTATTTATGTATCCTCCACACCATGTCGGACTAGAAGAAGATAAATTTGGAATAAGTACACTATTAAACCTCACATGGAGCCTATAAATACAATCTCATTGAATTCATTTGGAGTATCATTCTCACACACAAGTTCGATATTTCTTGTAGCTAGGAAAAAGTGCGAAGTTCTCTTGTAGTTGGGAAAAATTGCGAAGTTTGTTGCCAGGAAGTCGAAGTGAATGCGAGCTTGGGGAAGTATAAGGGGATGGAAAAATCTAAATTTTTGTGCCTCTCTCTCTCTCTGTTTCATGTCCTAGATTTGGAGATTGAAGTCTTCCAAGTTGTTGGATACCTATACCAATAGGTTTCATATTTCATGATTGGCAAACACAAGTGCCAAATATGCTCCATTTTGCTGCTACAAAGGTTCCATATTTGCAAGAAAAGACAAGGTGTGTATATGCCTGCATATTACAGAATTTTGATGGATGACCCAATAGTCTAATCTGGATCATGCCATGTTTTCAATTTATGTTGTAGAATAGAGAAAGAAATCTGTCCAAACTGTTTAATCTTGGCAGATCAGTAGCTAGGTAGAGAAACTAAGGTTCCCAACTGCTTAATCTGGGGCCTTGGAAGGAATAAGGGTAGTATTAGATAGGAAATGAAGCAAAAAAGCGAATGTAAAAGAAAAGGCACACAAAGGGTTTGCAAGTCTAAGTGCACCCTCCAAGAAGGAATAAAAAATGTTAGGCAAATCAGTTGGGTAGGTAGATGGGGTTGCAGAAGTGATGTTTCTTCCAAGATCAACTTTGCTAACCATGTACAGGCAATGTAACACAGTGGAGCATGACTAACTTCCTTTTTCCATTTGTATATCACTCATTACTAACACCCCTTCACAAGTTGTGTACATAAGAGAAACTTAAGGCTTTTGTGATGGTTCTTATAGCCTTTAAAAGCCACATTTCTTGTGCAAAAGTCTTTTCATTTTGATCTACTCTTCACACTAAGTTGTTTTCAAGAAAACTTGGTTGTACTGATCCCCATCCATATTTTCCTCCCACATTAACAACTAACTCTATTATTTAGCTCCCTATACTTCATTTTCCCTATAATTATAACACCATGGTGTACAAACCCCACACAATGTATAAATATCCCCTCCTTGGCACTATAGCCATAATGTCCACTCCCAGGGAATTGAATTAACATCTGGTTAAGGTCAAGAACCCAAGTCTAACCCCTTCTCTCCATCTGAACCCATCCCCCTAGTTGAGTCTCTATTTTTGCCTGAAAACCCTAGTCTAGCCCTTTCTGAGCCCTTTCATACCATTAAAGGGCACAAATATGATGAAGCATACCTTCCCTGCCTTATCCTAAGGTTGATAACCAATGTGCGCCTTTTCATATAATTTCATCAAAACCCCCTTTTCCTAAAGTTTTTCCCCCATATGCTTTGTATAAAAATTCGCATGAAAAACCTTTGTTTTTGCCGTTTCCTAATGTTGGCGGGCAAATATGATTCTATTAATAAAATCATTCAAAACTATTGAAAACCATTCATAAAGTGAAGGGTCCCGCCAGGCGTACTTGCCGAGAAATATTATTTTATAACCCGCCCACTTACTGTTATCCTCCGTGCAGTTGATCGACCCGATGACCATCCGATCGCGGCCTTGCCTGATCTACGGCCAATAGCAATTTCAGAGGGGCCCAACGTCTGACTGTTAAAAAATGATCACTTTATTTGCCGTGCAGGTTCCTTGCCCGACAGCCGTCTGATCGTGCGCCTGCAGATCAACGGCTCTCATGGATTTCGGAAGGCCCCCGACGTCCGACAGATACCTTCCGATATCTGTCAGATGCTTGCGTCACGCGGGGACACGCGTCGCTACCAAATTCCGTCGGAGCCCCCTCTGACAGATTCCTTGCCATGCAGGAGGGGGCCCGATATGGCGACACTTTTCCTCCCACGTCCCCGCCCTGCTGTTACCCACGTCATTGCCACAACCGCGCACCTCGTCCTCCATTCTCCCACCTGGTCGCCACCTCATCGCCCCTGTGGACCGGTCTCAGGCCGCCACGTCGCCCGATGACGTCCTGCTGACGTCATCCAACTCGGACCCACATGCTGACGTCATGCTGACATCACTCAAAAAACGCGCCAATAAAGCAAAAACGCCATATTTTTACGGTTTTTCGCATTTTTCTGTTATTTTTTGTGAAAAGAACCTCTGCGTTGTCTGCATGCACATTACGACGAATAGTCTAACCGCCTACTCCAGACCATCCGCAGAAGCTCAAAGCGCCAACCCAACTGCTATCTCATCCCGAGCAACTGGTTAAACAGGTATTTGCCCGTCCACCTCCTCGCAAACTGGTTTTTTCACAATTAATTGTAAAATACACCTGAACACGGCAGAATACTGAAATTTCACCAGAAAACCAAGTATATCCTGTTTCCCCTGGACAATTTGAGGTCGAATTACATTGGCAGAGCCGTTTTACACTTCAATTTTAGTGAAAACCCTTCTCTGTTCGCGCAAATCGTGAACTCATAACATGCTCCTAAATTGTCAAAGGAGGTCTGTTAAACTGTATAAGAAGTCTTCTCTGAGATCCCAGTACTATCCTATTCTGCTGTAGAGCAATCTTGTTACTCGGCATTCCTCTCAATTCCATTTTCTCAGCTAGCATGCTCATCATTTCAAGAAACATTTAAACAGACATGGGTACCCCCTCAGCATCAGTAGCCCTCAATGTTACTCCCTTGAATGCTCCTCAGAGAGAGCTGGACTGGCAAGATTTGGCAGACCTAGATTACCAAATCTCAGAGGACAGCCCATCCAAATGTACGTTTCACATTCATTTGCTAAATGAGCTCAGGGCTAAGCACAGAGATGGAACAGATATTCTAGG
>APFE031273353.1:0-23486 GCA_000404065.3 Pinus taeda | reverse complement strand
TATGTGATTAGCATTTAATCAAGAGCACCAAGCCCTATATGTACCCTAGTGTTGGTGGTGTTAATTGTTGAACTCCTTTGTCACGCCCTTAGCAAAAAATTACCTTTCAATCAAAGTCAAAATCATCGATCAAGCATGTTAAGCTTTTTCTACCATATTTTAAGTCTTGAATTAGGTAGTTTGATCAAAATTGGGCAATGTTGACTAATATCCCTAGACAATAGAGGTAGAGGAAAAGGCTAGACAAGAGGAGAAGAATCTAGATTCTAGATGGTTGATGCATCTAAATGGTTGATGCTTGAATAATTAATCATTAATGTACAATGAATGCTATATCAATCTTGATTTATGCAAAAATATGCATGTTTTCATGTCTTCTACAACTAATTTGGTATTTGGGATGTTTGTTTTGAGTATAAATGCAAAAAAATATAAATAAATATATATATATAGCAGACGCTTCGCTTCCTAGATTTTTGGAAAATGATGCTTTCGCGTCCCCGCTTCCAAAAAACATCCCCGTTTCATCCCCGCTTTGTGCAACATTGCTCTAGACACATGACAAGGGACAAAAGGAAGTTTGTCTCATTGAGCAAAAAGGAAGGAAATGTGTCCTTTGGAAGTGGATCTGGCAGAATTGCAGGAAAAGGAACTGTTAGCCTCATCAATGGAAAAAGAAAAGCTCAAGATGCTCTGCTAGTAGACGGGCTCAAACACAACCTTCTGAGTGTCAACCAAATCTGTGATCAAGGACATAATGTTGTCTTTAGCACCAAAGACTGTGAAATAAGGCACTCTTCCTCAAGGGAACTTGTGGCGAAAGGGGTTAGAACACCAAACACCATTTACATTCTGAACAAGATTCGAGAAAATAAATGCTACTTGAGTCAGACAGATGAAAGTTGGTTGTGGCACAAGCAACTTGGACATACAAGCTTCGAAACTCTGATCAATATCAGCAAGATTAAAGTTGTATGAGACATCCCAAGGCTAAACAAAACAAATCAAGGAGTATGTGGTCCCTATGAACACGGAAAGCAAACTTATACAGCCATAAGATCAAGGAGCTCTCTACATCAAAGCCCTTGGGGATCATCCATGCTGATTTATGTGGACCAACTAGAAATCAGGCACTCCAAGGAGAAAGGTACTTTGTTTTATTTTTTGATGACTATACTAGAATGATGTGGATATATTTTATAAAATATAAATATGAAACATTTGAGTGTTTTAAGAATCTAAAAGCACTTGTAGAAAATGAAAGGGACTCAAAAATTAAGTGCCTCAAAACAGATAGAGGGGGAGAATTCACATCAAAAGAATTTAATGAGTTTTGTAACATACATGGAATTAAAAGAGAATTCTCTGCTGCCAAAACACCCTAGCAAAATGGGGTAGTTGAAAGAAGAAAATGGACAGTTCAAGAAATGGCAAGAACAATGTTATTAGCAGCAGACTTGCAGCCAAAATTTTGGAGAGAAGCAATTGGTACAACTGTCTATACCTTGAATCGAACTCAATTAAGACCAAATTGTGAAAAAACTCCTTATGAATTATGGAAAGGAAGACCTGCTTCAGTAAAGTACTTCAAGATCTTTGGAAGCAAGTGATTCATAAAAATCAATGATTGCTCACCAGGAAAGTTCGATTCTCAAGTTGATGAAGGGATATTCCTTGAATACTCTACACGGAGCGAAGCCTACAAGTGCTACAATTTTCGACTAAAGAAAGTAGTGGAAAGCATTGATGTAAAGATTGATGAAGACCTTCCAGAAAAAAAATTTGAGGAACATGAATATGATCTTCTCATTGAAGAAGAAGAACCTAAAGAAGAAGAAGAAGAGGAAAAAGAACCACTTCATACCCCTTCAAAGATGAAGTTTATCCAGAAATATCATCCAGAAGAGCAGATTATTGGCAATAGAGATGAAGGGATGCAAACTCGAACAAGGATGACAATTACACCAAAGAGAAACGTTATTGCTCTTCTATCCATAATAGAACCTGAAACATTTGCACAAGCAAGGATCCTCATTGGGTAAAGGCCATGGAAGAAGAAATGTCCCAAATTGAGAAGAACTAGACATGGGAGCTGGTACCTCATCCAAAGGACAAAAACATAATAGGAACCAAGTGGGTGTTCAAAAATAAAATGAATGAAGAAGGACAGGTTATCAGAAACAAGGCAAGGCTTGTCTGCAATGGCTATTCACAAATTGAAGGAATTGACTTTGAAGAGACATTTGCACCAATAGCTCGTATGGAAGCTATCAAGATGTTCTTGGCATTTGCTTGCTCAAAAGGATTCAAAATCTATCAAATGGACATAAAATCAACATTTCTGAATGGGGAACTCAAGGAAGAAGTCTACGTGGAGCAACCAGAAGGGTCTGATCTAATGGAAGGAAAAGACTTAGTCTGTAAGTTGAAAAAGGCATTATATGGGTTGAAACAAGCTCCCAAAGCTTGGTATGCAAGATTGGATCACTATCTACAACAACAAGGCTTCAAAAAGGGAGTGGCAGGAAGTAATCTCTACATAAAGACGGATGAAGGTAAGCTAGTCACACTTGTTTATGTTGATGATCTGATGTTTGCTAGCAATAATGATGAAATGAGCCATGAATTTTCTAAAAACATGTCAAGAGAATTCAAGATGTCAATGATAGGAGAGTTATCTCACTTCCTTGGACTACAAGTATCTCAAACCAGAGCAGGATTGTTTTTATCTCAAGCCAAATATCTTAAAGACATGCTTAAAAGATATGGAATGGAAGATTGTGCACCCATGAGCACACCTACGACCACAAATTGCAAATTAAGCAAAGATGAAGACTCCCCCCCAGCAGATGCAACTAATTACAGGTCAATAATTGGAGCCCTTCTGTACTTAACTGCTACAAGACCCGACATAATGCAGGCAGTAGGAATGGTGGGAAGATTTCAATTTGCTCCTAAACAATCCCATTTGTTAGCTGTAAAAAGAATTCTCAGATACCTAAAAGGAACTCCTGATTTCGGTCTTTGGTACCCTAAGGACTCAACATTGACTGTAACTGCATACACCGATGCTAATTGGGCCGGAAGTGTAGATGATCGGAAAAGTACTAGTGGAAATGCATTCTTCCTAGGAGACTGTTTAGTATCTTGGCTCAGCAAAAAACAGACATCCGTATCATTATCCACAGCCGAAGCCAAGTATTTAGCTGCAGCAGACTGTTGCACTCAAATACTATGGATGAAGGAAGCTCTAAAAGATGTCAACATAGGTATAGATCAACCAATTACCATCTATTGTGATAACACAAGTGCTATCAGTCTCAGCAAAAATCTAGTGATGCACTCAAAGACCAAACATATACCAATCAAGTATCATTTCCTTCGTGAACAAGTAGCTGAACAAAACATCATCTTGGAATATATCAATACTAAGGAGCAGATAGCTGATATTTTCACAAAACCTCTTCCTCGAGAAGCATTTGAACATCTTTGTCAAAAGATGGGGGTTATTTCTTTAGCATCACTTAAGTTCGTTCATAAAGATATTGCACGACAGGGGGAGCATTTCTACAGGGGGAGCAGTTCGACAGGGGGAGTCCATATGCATTCCTTTGCCATCAATGTCAAAGGGGGAGAGAAGAAGAATATTGCCATCGATGTCAAAGGGGGAGATTGTTGACATAGATTGTCATTGATGTCAATATGGCAACATTCGAGGAACCAAGAGGAGCAAACATAGCTATCAGAGGAGCCAAGAGGAGCAGAGAAAGCCACCAAAGGAGAAAACAGATCAAAGAGAAGACAGAGCCATCGGAGCAATGGAGGAAGCAAATAGAGCTATCAAAGGCCAAAACCCATATATATATGCATTTAACACTATGGTCGGCAAACACACACATATATATAGGCTATATACACTATCGACGGCTAAAACCTATACATATATGTAAATACACTATCAAAGGTGGAAGTTTTAACACTATCGGGCACGTAGAACCCATATAGCATCACCCTTGTGTATTTACTTGTTTATTGCTAAATGCCTTTTACATAGAGAAATCAAGCTATACACTTTGTGGATTTGGAAAGTGGACTTGAAATTTTATGCACGAGAGTGTTTAGTCTCATTGGGTCCGACAGATATTATCGCACCGCTATAAGGTTAAGGTCTAGAACTGAACTTTTGCGATTTGCGATTGTCGACGTATATTGCATCGACACTTCAGGAGCGGAAGTTATAAAGTGTTAAGTGACCCATTGCAATCGCCGATAACGATTAGCGATATCGCATCGAACCTCCGCCAAAGGAAACCCCCGATTGCAATACATATATACGCGGAACTGCTGCAACATTGTGCTATGGGTTAATAATGTATCGCATCCGCCCATCGCAATGATACACAAAGGGATGTCCTCCTACAAGAACCGATTGCAATTACACTGCGAACAGGATACAGTATAGATGCGGGTGTAATAATTCTTGAAGTCTGCCCTGTAACGTTTTCGCCTGTTTTTTTCATGTTTCCTGTGTATTTGAATATTTGCCTTGCGCGGGGTTTGGAGGCAAAAATACATTATGAAATGCCCCCGATAGTTTAGGAGGCTGAACTAAAGCCGATTGCGATTGAGATTGGGACGTGGTGTGTCCGTTAAATAATGTTGTCTCTGTGTATGCCTGTTATCATTGAAAAATGGGGCTCTGTTACAGTTTTAACACACAGAGACCGAAAAGCTAGGAAGCTAAATGGAAAGCCAGCACAGAGGAAACCGAAAAACAAAATCAATGGAGAAGAGGGAAGCCAAAGGAAAAGCTAGTGCAGAGGAAGCTAAAGTAAGCGTGAAAGAAGCCAAAGAGCCAGTGGAAAGCGAAAACAAACGGTCAGAGGCATCAGGAATACATAAAAACAGAAAAAACAAGGAGAGATGTGTCGCTGGTGTGTATAATCAGAGTGAGAGGCAGCAGGGGTAGGAGAGGCAGGAGAAGCATGAGGACAGGAGTGAAGCAGAAGCTCAACAGGTTTGGGAGCAGAGAACTACAACAGAACTATTTATACTAGGTTTGGGTTGGAGCCCATAGGGTTGGAACCTCAGAACTGAAAGGACTGGAATCCTTGGGAGTTGGTGCTCCTAAGTGCAGAACTATTGCCTAGGAAGAACAGAGTTGGTGCTCTGGAGGTTGGAGCCTCACAAAAGTCCAAGTTGGTGCTTGGAAACTGTTTGGAACCAGCTATATATTGTATTTATTTCATTGCACTGTTTGTGTTAATAAAATCATTTATTTCAGCCATCTATTTTTGTGTTCCATATATATATATATATATGCTTTGGTGATAAAAAGAACAACATAAAAAGAAATACTGATTAACCCCCCTCTCAGTATTTCCAACAGCAATCATCCACAAAAGCCCACTTCAAACAAAGAGCTCGCAATATGGGAGAACAAGAACAGTAAGGCCTATTCCTTCATTGCAGCATCACTCAATGAAGAGGTGAGTCATCATATTACACTATTTACAAATGCCTTTGAAGCTTTAAAGAAGCTGAAATACTTATATGACTCACACTCTGAGCTTGAAGTAGTAATTCATGATCAAATTGTTCAATTTGGAATTAAAAGATAATGATCCCCTTGCTCTAGCCTTTGAAATAAGAGCTATTATGCATGATATAGAAGATACTAGACTTAAAATAGATGTTCGTCTCACAACTTTCATCAAGGCAATATATACCACATATTCTATTTATCTTGAGTCATTGCAAGCCAGTGGAAAACTTAAAGAGATTTCCTTTGACTCTCTTGTGGAAAAATTTGCTTAAAGAGGGAAAGCTTTTGGGAAGAAGAATAAAGTTGCTCAATCTTCGAAGTTGTGTGTCTTGCACAAAAAGAGAATAATTAGGCACAAGATTCTTCTAGAGGAAGAGGTGGCAGAAGAGGACTTGGAAAGAAGAATAACAGAGGAAGGCGAGTAAACATTACCAAGGAGGATGACCTGATCTTCATTGTATATGATGCAACAAAAATAGACATGATGCTTCCACATGTAAGGTCTCTTAGGATAGAATTAGAGAAGAAATAAATGAAGAGAAAGGAAAATCACGAGATGCAGGGAAAGGTAAAGAACCCGAATCTGCTCCTTATATTGTGGCACATTGCAATATTGGAGTAACTAAAGACTTATTTAATGCTTCACTTGCTTCGTAGAAAAGTCCACGGTTGCTTGATTCAGGAGAAACTTGCCACATGACCTTTTGAAAAGATTTCTTTGAAGAATTTAGTGACAATGTAGATCGAGAAGTCTACTTTGCAAACAAGTGAAAATTCAAGCCACCTGACTTGGCACCATCAGGATCAAACTTCTTGGTCTCCCTGAATTTCTTCGATGTGATGTTCTCTACCTCCCGAAGTTGTGGAGAAACTTGTTGTCCTTGGTTCACATCTTTCCATCAAGGACACTCCATTCACATGTTTGATGGAAAGGTTGAGGTGAAAAAAGCATCAGACAACTCAATCGTCATGATTGGGATAGAAGAAGAAAGACTCTTGAAGCTGCAAGGAACCTCTGCTCATGCAAGAAATTTTGCATACAATACTCAGTATGATCAAGGTACCCCTACCATCTTGTCTCTTATGGAATGCTAGATTTGGACATCTGAACTATGACAATCTTCTTTTATTGAAGAGAAATAGTGTTACTAGTTTGTCAACAATTCCTAGGAAACTTAAGCAATGTAATGCTTGTATCTTAGGAAAACGCAACAAACAGTGATTTCATGATTCTCATTCCAGATCCCATAGAATGCTTGAACTGATTCATTCTAACTTGTGTGTCCCTTTGCTTGTTCCTTCTGCAAATCGTAAAAGATACATGATGACTTTTATTGATAAATACACCAGAATGTGTTGGGTATATCTATTGAAGAACAAATCGAAAGCTTTTGAAACTTTCAAAAAATTTCATTCCTGGATTGAAAACAATATACAATCTCATACTAGCTCTATTCATACTAATAATGGAAAAGAATATACTTCAAATGAATTTGAAAACTATCTTTGTCAACATGGGATCCAACATCAAACAACTATTCCTTATAATCCTCAACAAGATGACATAGCTAAAAGAATGAACAAGACAATCTTAAATATGGTACGTTCAATGATGTTTTTCAAAAATGTAAAGTTGATGTTTGTGTTGATGCAATTCAATGTGCAGTGTATATTAAGAGCATGTGTCCATCTCATGCTCTCAAAAACAAGACTCCCTATGAAATGTGGTCTGGCCACATTCCTTTGGTGAGGCAACTTAGGGTTTTTGGTTCCACCTATTATGCCTTGATACCTAAGGAACAAAAAAACAAACTTGGTGCAAGGAGTCGAAAATGTATCTTCTTGGGGTACTCGAATACCTCCAAAGCATATTGTCTCTATGATAAAGTAAATAAGAAGTTTATATTGTCTAGATATGTGACCTTTCTTGAATCTTCCAAGACTAACAATGTTGTTGAGCAGCAGCTTGATCGCTTGGATAGATTTGGGCATGCAAAATATTTTTAGGAATTTTATAATGAGATTCGACATATTGAAGCGGGGATCCCTATCATAGATCAATCTGTTTGAAGCTCTAACCACAGATCAACAAGACATTATGAGTGATGTGATTGAGAGAATTGGAAGGCTAAATCTTGATTCAACCCCATCTCAGTGAAATGAACAACCTCAGCCATCTTAGAGAGGTCCTCAAAAATGGCTCACGAAGATACTTGAAAGTGTTCATCCTAATGAGGCTGGAAAGATAGGAACAAGAAGCTCTACTAGATAGAATGGAGGTGATGTAGACGATTCTGATTCAACTATTGATATGGATGTTTCTTATGATTTTGAATTAAATTTGTTATAGATTTCGAACCAGCTTCCTTCAAATAAGTTGCTTCTCATGATGAATAGAAAGAAGAAAAGCCAAAAGAGCATGATGCTTTGATAAAGAAAATAATAGAACCTGGAAGCTCGGAGAACCTCCATTTATAACCAAACTGATTGGTTGCAAGAAGGGTCTTCAAGAACAAGTATAAATCAGATGGCTCACTTGACAAGCATAAATCTAGGCTCATGGAAAATGGTTTTGCACAAAAGGAAGGGGTCGATTATAAGGAGACATTTTCCCCCACAACAAAATGTGCTACCATCTAGACTCTCTTTGCTTTGGCAACTTAAAATGGTTAGAAATTCCATAAAATGGATGTAAAAAATTCTTTCTTGAATGGAGATGTAAAAGAGAATGTCTTTATGTATCAACTAGAAGGATTTGTTGTGAAGGAGACAGGAGCACAAAGTATGCAAGCTCGTCAACTCCTTGTATGGCCTCAAACAAGCACCGCGAGCCTGGTACGAGAAATTGACTAAGCATCTTCCGAAAATAAATTTCAAACACAATGATCTTGAAGATGCAACTTTGTTTGTCAAGAAAGTTGGAAAAACTATTGTATACCTTGTGGTGTATGTAGATGATTATTGTTGGCAAGGAACAATGAAAATTACATTGCATCCATAAAGAAAGAATTGAGGAAATGTTTTGAGATGACAAATTTGGGATATGTTCACTAGTATCTAGGTATTGGAGTGACCCAACATCCAAAGTTTATATTCCTCTCTCAAAAGTACACTAGAGATCTGTTGAAATTTTTAGCATGGATGAATGCAAACCTTTGACCACTCCAATGGAACAAAATCTAAAGCTCACATCCACAGAAGGAAATGAATTTGAGGATGCAACAAAGTACAGAGAACTCGTAGGAAGTCTTAAGTACGTGACTACTACTAGACCGAACATTTCATTTGTTGTTGGAATCCTCTCTAGGTTTATGCAAAACCCTTGTGAAGGTCAATGGTCTGCTACAGAAAGAGTTCTAAGGTACTTGAAGGGAACTCAAGACATTGGACTCAAGTATACATGGGTTGATGACTTCAACTTGATAGGATACTCTGATTCGGATTTTCATGGAGATAAAGAAAATGGAGTATCTACTTCAAGTTATGACATGAATCTTGGATTCAGAGTTATCTCCTGGAGGTCACATAAACAATTAGTTCCATCGAATTCCACAACAGAGGCAAAATATGTGGTAGCTGCAAAAGCAACAAAGGAAATTGTGTGACTCGGGAAAATTTTTGAAGATTTGCATGAGAAACAAGTGCATTCTGCTCCTCTTTTGATTGATAATACTTCTGCAATAAAAATGGCCAAGAATCCAAAGTTCCATTATTGAAACAAGCATATAAATACAAAGTATCATTTGATTTGACATCATGTTGAGGATAAGACTATTCACCTACGCCATTGTTCCACAAATGAGAAGATTGCAGACATTTTCACCAAAGAGCATGGAAGAGAAAAGTATAAAAGATTCAGAATGATGCTTGGACTACCAACATCCCTTCAGATTAAGGGGGGGAAATGTTGACACCTAATCTTTAGGGATTAAGAAATCATTGTAAATATTATAAATAATAAAATGAGAAGGTGAAGAGACTAGAATATGAATTCCATGAGTCTCCCTCTCAATGTATATATCAATAATCTTTCTTAATGCAAAGGCATAATTCGTGGAGTTATCAATGTCTGGCCTAACAATGGACACAAGAAAGAAACAAAAGAAAAAAAATATTATAAAATGCAAAAGATTGCTGAGACATTTAATATAGCATGTGGGAAAAAGCCAAGAATGAGCTCCATCCTTTAATACGGCCATCGCTCTGGTTCCTAGGGCCCTATGAGTGCCCCCACATCATTAAGGAACACATGCACGTCCTTGTTAGTTTTTGTAGCATGAGATGGTGTTCTAGTCTCAGACTTTTTGGAGAGGCTAAAACACAGGAGACCTCCAAAACCCAACAGTAGTTTCTGGAAATTCCACCTAGAGATAGCTAAATTAAATTAATTTACCATCATTTAAATTTTTCCCAACTTAGGAAAACTGGTTAATTAATAAGAATTAATTTAGAAAGGTGATAATTTTCTAGAAAATCACATGGATTGACTTAGAGATGATCTCAACCATCGATTAAGATTTAATCTTGGTTTAGTTGAAAACTCAATTGGAGATTATAAGAGGAGGTTGATGGGGTTGGAGAAGAACACACTTGAGGGTCGAGTTCCTTGGCATAGGTCGAGTTTCCCAGCTGCAATGATTCAGAAGAAATAAGTTCGAGCCAGAGAGAGGACGTAGAGACTGTGAGGGGAAAAGGTAGTGAGTCAGAAGAAAGTTTTCCAGTTTTAGAGAGTCAACAATAGAAGGGCCGTATTTTCCAGAGAGGTTGTGTAGACCCTGTTACCAACCATTTTGTGTGTAATATCCCCAGGAGAATTTTTTTCTCCAAGATGGTTTTCAGCCGACAACCAACAGCCCCTTGCATCCACCAGCTAGCTCATTGTGCCATTTTCTCCCCACCTGAGCTAGCCATGTGGTCCTTCGCCCATCTGCCATGATCATATGTTTGAAGGTGGGCCTCCCGAATCTAAAGGTATGCCTTGTCATTTGGAAATTAAGTAGTGTAGTTTGCTTATCATGGACATTTTTGAGCATTGATTAATGGGGGGATTCGGCGAAAAGAATGGGCTAGGTCTGTGCTTTTGTCCCCTATACCCACTTTAGGAATTAACCTTAGATTCTAGTCACGTGGGATCTCTTTTTTTGACCATTTGGTTCCAGGGATGGTATTTCATGGGAAACCTGATTTTGATTGCATGGTCCCGCTCCCTTATCCGCTTATGTTACCCTCTTTCCATTCATTTTTACCTCATTCATCATTTCTCCCACCTAGGTCCACATTCCTCCACTAGGTCCACATATGGTCAGCATGCCCCTTCCCTTTGCCCACACCTTGGGTCATGGCCTAGAATGAAGCACGAAGGTTGATGCAGCTAAAAAGAAAGATAAAAGCATATATGGCCACATTCAATAGGAAAATGTAGCACAAAATTCAAAAGATTGTCAGGACAAACACATTTAGCATGTGGGAAAAAGAAAATACATGAGCTCTACCCCATCATTATGGCCAAGAACACACTTGAGGGTCGAGTTCCTTGGCAGAGGTCGAGTTTCCCAGTTGTAGTGATTCAGCAAAGAGAAATTCAAGCCAGAGAGAGGACGTAGAGATTGTGAGGGGCAAAGGCAGTGATTCAGGAGAAAGTTTTCCAGTTCCGAAGAGTCAACAGTAGAAGGGTCATATTTTCCAAAGAGGTTGTGTAGAGTCTATTACCAACCATTTTGTGTAATATCCCCAGGAGAATTTTTTTTCTTCAAGATGGTTTTCAGCCGACAACCAACAGCCCCTTGCATCCACCAGCTAGCTCATTGTGCCATTTTCTCCCCACTTGAACCATCCATGTGGTCCTTCGCCCATCTACCATGATCATACATTGAAGGCGGGCCTCCAGAATCTAAAGGTGTGCCTTGTCATTTGGAAATTAAGTAGTGTAGTTTGCTTATCATGGACACTTTTGGGCATTGATTAATTGGGGGATTCGGCAAAAAGAATGGTCTAGGTCTGTGCTTTTGTCCCCTAGACCCATTTTAGGAATTAACCTTGGATTTTAGTCACGTGGGATCTCTTTTATTGACCATTTGGTTCCAGGGATGGTATTTCATGGGAAACCCCGATTTTGGTTGCATGGTCCCGCTCCCTTATCCGCTTATATTACCCTCTTTCCATTCATTTTTACCCCATTCATCATTTCTCCCACCTGGGTCCACATTCCTCCACTAGGTCCACATAGGGTCAGCATGCCAATTCCCACCTTGGGTCATGGCCTGGAATGAAGCATGGAGGTTGATGCAGCTAAAAAGAAAGATAAAAGCATATATGGCCACATTCAACAGGAAAATGTAGCACAAATTCAAAAGATGGCCGAGACAAACACATTTAGCACGTGGGCAAAAGCAAATACATGAGCTCTACCCCATCATCATGGCCATCAACCTAGTTCCTACAGGTTATATGAGCCTTCTTCATCATATAGGAACCCATGATTGTCCCAACCCCTAGTGGGCGATGACCCGACCAACCTTAAAAGGAGGAATTAACTGCTATATCTTATACATCATGCTCTAACCCCTTGAGCCCCGAGCAATTAATAAAAGAAAACCATAAAAAAGAAAAAGGCATTAAAGAAGGGTGGAAAAATCAAGGTCAAGGCACCTCATGTACCATGATTGCTCCCTCCTACACATTATAAACCCAAGTGTGGGTTCCCCTCTTATTAGCTACCCTTCCTTGTACCCCAGCATGTGACCTAGGGTTGCCCCTTGTCATTCCCTCCTCCATTCATCTATCTGTCACATGCCACCACCTCTTGAAGGATGTACCTTGACTGTATTATCCCCTTTAGAAGCATAAACCACCTAATAGGATTATTTGTTAACCCCATTTGGAGTTTAGGAGACATTGGCACATCCTGAAGCTCATTATGTAAGGGCAGGCCATTATGAAGTCCCCCCTGGGGTCCATGATTAGGTAAGTTCATTTACTTGATTTCTCTAGTGACTTGTTGTACTGGAAGGCTAGGGGATGCATTGGATCTTATGCAGGATTGCAGATGGTTTCCATATTGGGTTTGGTCTCCCTATACAGGGTTCTAATCCACCAAAGAGCTACATTGGCACATGTAGGGCGAGCGTTGAGAGCCATGGGCCTCCCACAGCAGCAGCATGCACTCCATGGATCTTGCAGCCATTCAAAGATTTTTCGTGGTTCACTTATAGGACAAGGAGGATGACCTGATCCATCATGCCCAGTTGGCCCCAGGTCTACACCATACACTTGGCAGGTGATCTAGGACTTGCACGATGATATGGCATCACCTACACCATCATCCTAGCCCTTGAGGGTGATATACAGGCATATCCAACTTGTTTGGAGACCCATGAAGACACTTGTGTGCCACCAGATGTCATTTGGAGTACCACAGGTTATTACAAGGGCCACCTCCTTGTCCACTGCTTTTGAGGGTCCTTATCTTCATTATGGCACCCATGGACCTCATTAGGCCTCTTAAAGGGCCTTACGACATGCATGGATTATTATTTGACCTCTTGAGAGGCTTACTTTTTCATTTATGAGCTAGTTTGATGGGCTTGCCACCAAAAGTTGAATTATTAGAACATTATTTTATTCTTGGTGCTTATGTAGGCCAAGGAGGCTAATCCAAACTCCTAAGTTGTGTATAAATACAAGTGAGGTGATATCATTTCTCATCATCACTTTGGTTTTGGATCTCTTATCACTCTCTTAAGATTTTCGCACTTTTTCTAAGATGAATTGGAGCTTTATGGATGAGTTTTGATGTGTGGATATTGATCTATCTTCTCTTGGAGATTCTTTATTGTAAATTGTGAATGGTTGGATATACTCTATTACATGTAAGTACGCAATTTTTGATGTTATTCTTGTTTACTTTTGTCAGATATTTTGGATTGGGATTTTCACTATTCTAGGGCTAATTGTTGCATGCATTTAATGCTTAATATTGTGGAATTTGTTTCTATTATAGCATTCCTCCAATGTATGGGCCATGTAATGTGAGAAAAATCTCCTATGGGCAAAATTTGACCTTGACAAGCCATTCCTCTTGCACATCGAAGTATAAAAGCTACAAGGTTGCTTCATCTTGACCTAGAAGGCAAACAAAGTGATCTTGACGCTTCCTTGACTAGGAACCAAGAAATCCTACTCTTACTCAACGTAGACTCCATTGTCCCAAAGATTAAGGCACTGATCTACCAAGGGTGGCCACTAAAATCCATATTTTTTCACATCCTCTCGAGACTAGCCACATTGGGGTGACTACGGCATCATTTTCCGACAAGCTAGCCATCAAAAAAAATCGATCTCCTAGGGTCTCTTGTGTTGGCATTTCCTCTAGCCCTCCTCCAATTTTGAAGCCATTCTGACAGTGGAGGTTGAAGAAAAGTCAACCCTAGCTCTGGGATCAAAACTTGCCCTACCATCCCCAAGGCTAGTTCCTCATAGGGTCAAAACAACATCGTTGAGTGGAAATACTTTCTTTGATCCTTTCCCCCCTTGTATAGGGTAAGAATATCATTGATTGTTTCATACCTTCATCATACCCTAGACCGAGTCCACTTGGTCCCGTGTGGTCCCGCTCCTTCAAATGACCATTCTTCAAGAACCGTCCAGGATACCAGTTCTAAAAGATTTTAGGGTTTGGGGAACTCCTTCATAAAGCCTATTCTCATACACCTAACCCCCAAAAATCCTCTCTTCCTTTCCCTAGAATCTATACTACCTTACTTAGTGAGCAAGCAAGCTCCATCTTTCAAACCTTTTTGGGAAATGGTCAGTTTGGGTCACTCATATCCATTGACTTATCATTCATTAGTGAATCCCATACATACTGGGTCTCTTCCCATCGGTGAAAGTCCGTAAATAAGGGAGCCTTAACTGAGGTGACAGTGGGCTAAATCTCCATTTGTTGCCCTTGGCCTAGCATTTGCCCTTTAGGGATCCCGCTTAGGTCCCTTGCTAGTTTGGGAGGTAATAGAGCCTATGCAAATAACTTCAGAGGGAGATTGATTTTGCTAAGGAGAAGATTGATTTAGTTGGCATTGGTCCGGAAAATCTCTAAGAGGCCAAGCGAGTCACTCCCAGAGGTAGAGTTAGCCAGGATGTCATCTTTCGAGCAATTCCAGGGCATAGCAAGTTAGAGTCTGTGCAAGCACTATGCAGAGGCTGTAAGAGCAGCTAGATTTTCCAGTTATTGGAGTTAGGTCAGGCATGGTGTTGAGGTATTTACCTCAGATATTTTGGCCAAATTATTTTTTTGATTGGATAGCCAACTCGGAATCCATAGATTGTACTCAAAATTTTGCTGTTGCATAATAATAAATCTCTTAGTCGCTGCACCTGTTTTCCCACATTAGGTTTTTCAAGGGACAATTGTCCAAAAATAATTGTTACATTCTTATCTGTGTGTGCTAGCATATTTCTCAATTTCTAGCATTTTATTTTCCGAAGTATTTTTATGGTGAAAAGTTGCAGTGTGATTTACTCAATATTTGTCGTACCAAATAAACTTCATAATTAATTTACAGTTAGAAAAATAAATTTCCAATTGTTGCAATTAGACTTGTAAATTTTCACATGGTATTAGAGTATAATTGACAAACAGGAAGCTCAAAGGAAAAGAGGGAGAATTTCGTGGTTCAGAGGGAGCAAAGGCACAAATTTCTCAAGGGTTGTGCAGTGCCTAGCCAGGCAGCAAATTGCTGGACAAAGGGTTGAATTTCCAGTTGCAGAGTGCAAGAAGGGTCGATTTGTCCAGGAAGTGATTCCAACAAGCAGTACATGAGTAGCTCAGTATTTTTGCAGAGCAGATTTCTTGTCTGGGCATAATAGGGTTTTGCAGCAGTTTGCAGTAGTAGAAACAACACCAAGTGGAAGAAAAATTGCAGACACAAAGGGAGTTTCTCTCTGAGGGTTTCTAGTTTCAAAAATCCAAAATTTCCAGTTACAATAGGCATATTTTCTCACTCCAGGAAGGAGTGCGAGTAGCTATGCTAGCAACCAAGTAGATGAAAGAGGGATTCCATCCCAGGTCGAGTTTTTGCATTGATGGCTTCAGTGGGACTCCGAGATTAGGACAAATTAGAGGGTGCATCGAACTATTGTATCTGGAAGGCTATGATGGCATTCTTGCTAGATGAGTATGGTCTGAAGACGTACTCAGAACGAGTTGTTGTCGTACCTACAGATGCAGATCAACTAGAGAATTACAATAAAGAGATACCAAGGCGAAGTGGTTGGTTCTCGATGGTGTTCAAAATCATATAGACTCACACATTGTAGCCAAGAATACGTCCAAATAAATGCGGGATGCTATTGAATCACTCTACCAGAATCCTTCCGAGCAGCAGAAGATGTTCCTAAAGGAAAATATGAGGAATGCTCGAATACAGAAGGGTGAAGGTATCAACCCCTCTCTCACAAAGTTTCAGGATATCCGAGATGAGTTTGCAGCTGTAGGAGAGTCGCCTACACCTACAGAACTTGTGCATTTTGCCTTCAACAATGTCACCGAGGAATGGGAGACCTTCTTCCAAGGAATTTAAGGACGCGATTAGTTGTCTGGGTGGGACCAAATATGGGCAGATCTCACACAAGAGGAGATGAGGCGAGCTCTAGTAAAGAGCTCCATCAGTGGCAGTAGCAGCAAATGATCGAAGGGTGTGGAGGAAGAAAATGTGTCCTTTGCATCGAAAGGGAAAGTAAAAGGTCCCAGTCAGGGATAAGGCTAGCAGGGAAGGAAGAAGAAGAAGAAGGATTTGTCCAAGATCAAGTGCTTCAGTTGTGGTGATTTTGGCCATTACAGTACCCAGTGTCCTCAGAGGAAGAACGACAAGAAGGAGAAGTAGGATCAGGCGGCAACATCCATAGAGAGATCATTTATCATCCAAGCTAGAGGAACAATTCGCTTTGTATGCAGCTATACCTCCAAGAGAGGTGGAGAGATATTGAGTTCTAGACTCTAGAGTTGCGTAGAGCTGGACAGAGTCCATAGAGAAGCAACAGTTGCAGTTTACTCCTCACATGGATCATTACCCTTGCTACAGGGGCCCAAGTATTCAATAGCAGTAGGATCAATGTCAGTTCGTGCAGTCACTTCCAAAGTGAGAATTACATATTAGTTGCAATCAAATGCTGAGGAGCACAAAGCAGAGTTGATAGCAATGCAAGAGGCATAGTGCAAAGTCAACATCAGTGCAAGTTTCCCAATAAACAATGCAGAGGCTCGTAGTCGTCAAAGATTCAAAAGACAATTGCAGCGCAAAGACAAGGTTGATTCAGTATTCAGTGTTTTGGATGCTTCTCAGTTGCAGTAGTTGTAGCAACAACAACAACAATGAGAGGGAGTGTTAGTTGTGTTGCAGTGCAGATGTAGAGTTGGAAATAATATAGGTTGTATAGAGGAATGTCAGTAGCATCACAAATGCAATATGGTTCAGCTACAGTCAGTGAATCAGAGTTAGTGCAGTAGTTGATGGGCAGTGGTAGACAGCTACAGTTGCCAGACATCAACATGTATGGGAGGACGATGCAGCGACAACGTGTTGTAGAAGTGTAGCATTAGAACACCTTCCTCGCTAAGAGGGAGTGTTATTTTTTTTAGCATTAGATGGTGTTCTAGTCTCAAACTTTGTGGAGAGGATAAAACACAAAAGATCTTCGAAACCTAAAAAACGTTTTTGGAAATTCCACCTAGAGATAGCTCAATTAAATTAATTGACCATCATTTAAATTTTTCCCAAATCTAACTTAAGAACACTGGTTAATTAATAGGAATTAATTGAGAAATGTGAGAATTCTCTAGAAACTCACATGGATCGACTTAAATATGATCTAAGCCATCGATTAAGGTTTAATCTTGGTCGTTTAAGAGTCAACTAGAGATTATAAGAGGAGGTCGATGGGGTTGGAAGAAAACACACTTGAGTATCGAGTTCCTTGGCAGAGGTTGAGTTTCCCAGTTGCATTGATTCAACAGAGAGAAGATTGAGCCAGAGAGGGGACACAGAGACAATGAGGGGCAGAGATAGTGAGTACGGAGGAAGTTTTTGAGTTCTGGAGAGTCAATAGCAGAAGGGTCGTATTTTCCACAGAGGCTACACAGATAGCTTCAGAGGGAGATCGATTTTGCTGAGGTGAAGGATGATTTAGTTGCAGTTGCTCTGAAAAATCCCCAGGAGGCCAAGCAAGTCACTTCCAGAGGCAGAGTCAACCAGAACGTCATCTCTCCAACAGTTCTGGGTCATAGCAAGTTAGAGCTTGCACAAGTACTACGAATAGGCTCATGCAGAGATTGTACGAACAACTAGATTTTCCAGTTATCAGAGCTGGGTCAGGCGTGGTGTTGAGGTATTTGCTTCATAGATATTTTGGCCAGATTATTTCGTTGATTGGATAGCCAGTTGGGCATCCATAGATTGCACTCAAAATTTCGTTGTTGCATAAAAATAAAACCCTCAACTGTTGCACCAGTTTTCCCACATTGGGTTTTTCAAACGACAATTGTCCGAAAATAATTGTCATTTTTATTTTTGTGTGTTAGCATATTTCTCAGTTTCCAACATTTTATTTTTTGCAGTATTTTTATGGTGAAAAAGTGCAGTGTGATTAATTCAACATTTGTTGTAGCAAATAAACTGCATAATTAATTTACAATTAGAAGAATAAATTTCCAGTTGCTACAATTAGACTTGTAAATTTTCACAGTCCCAACTCCTGGTGAGCGATGAACTGCCCCACCTTAAGGGGGTAATAACTGCGTACATCACACACATCATGCTCTCATTCCTTGGAGCCTCGAGCAGTCATACAAGGAAAAATCAAGAAAAGGCAAAACGCAAAAAAAAGAAGGGTGGAAAAACAAAGGCTTGGGGTAACTTATGTATCCACTATTTCCCCCTCCTACATATATACACCCAAATATGTGGACACCCCTCATCATTCCCATCCTTGAACCCATGCCATTTGGCCTTGAGACCCACCTGTCCCCATTCATTCATCATCATTCACATGAAACCTATCCATTGATGGATGTATCAAGGACTTGTCTTTCCGCTTAGGGGTTGGGAACACCTAATAGTGTTGTTTATTAGCCACTCCTACCTAGGAAAGTAACACTATTATGAGCTTAAAGCCCCAAATTTGGAAGGGAATCTCACTATGAAGTCTCAATGTGCCCTTGACTACCAAGCTTGGTTCACTTGGATGCACTAACGAATTACTGTACCTAATGGTGAGGATACACATTGGATCTTATATGTAATTAGCAGGAGGTTTCATCATGGGTTGGGCAACTTAATTAGGGCCCAAGTCCACCAGAGGATCATGTTGACAACCCCAGCCAGGGGAAGCATTGAGATCCATGGGACTCCCATCATGTGTAGAGCATCATTTCACATCATGGACACCCTCATCACCTTCAATAGTCTATTTGTTTCCCTACATTATTCACGAGATGATCCACTTGGACCAGTGTGCCCCGACTGTCTTAGCATATTATGGCAGTCGATCCAAGGCCCAGAGGAGGTTTGTCTCATCCCTTGAGACATGGGAGGGAAAGAACCATCGTTAAAGCCCTAAGTTTTGGAGCATTACAAGCTATTTTATCATTAGGAGACCCATGAGACCAGATTCTATGCCGCAAAATCACTTTGGGGCCCCACATAATGACTTGCATGGAGATCAAGGGGTTATTTCCTTGTTCGAGATTTATGGAGCCCTCTCTCACATTCTGGCAACTAGAGGACTCGATGTGGCCCTCCAATGGCCCTACATCAGCATGATGTCATCAATTTGGCTAGCATTTGGATGGCTAATTCATAATTTTTCAAAGCTGCTTGGTCAACTTATGACCAAGGCTTGTATTTTGCACATTTTTATATGTTAGGGGCCTTTAGGCTAATAATTTCACTTAGTGAGACACATATAAATAGAACTAAGTCTCATTTGTATTGGATCATCATCACACTTGGGAATTTCGGCCTTCACGGCAGATTCACACTTTTTCTTTGGTTAGCTATGGGTGTTCTTGGATGCATTTCGATATTTGGAGCTGAAATCTTGATCTTCTTTGGAGCTATCCCTTGGATTATGGATGGATATATCATAATGCCATCTTGTAAGTGATTTATATTGAAAATTTTCTCTTGAAATATGTCCAATATATGGAATCACTGCAACTAAGTTAATGTTATTGTGCCCTAATTTATTGAAGAAAATTTTGAAGGCTATTTGGTTGACAATTTCATATGTTATTAATTGTATGGAAAATGATGAATGTTCCTAGTGGATGAAATATGGTTTTTCTCCATAAAAATCCATTATTCCTGAATCCTGAACTGGTAGCTAGGGCATCAATTCTTGACCTCCTTAAAGACAATTTTGGCTAATCTAAAGCATATGCCCAAAGGACATGGCATTAGTCCAAGCCATTTGGTGATCAAAACACTCTCTCCATAATTTTCTCCTTCTAAATTTCAAACCCCTAAAGGCAGGGCAGAAATCCAGGGCTTGCAGTGAAATTTTAGGGAGGTGATTTTTCAAGAATTCAGGGGTCCAAACTAGTGAAGCACGACCCTCATAAAACCCGCGGGTAAGGACAGGTCCTATGCTGGGCTGAGTCACCTGCATAGAACCCACGGTCTAGACCCTTATCCGGCGGGTTTTGTATAAGACCCAGCTACCCACATCAAACCCGCGGGTAGCCCATTAAACCCTCATTGGACCCCTATAAGACCCTCCGGTCGTCAAAACCCACAATCTGTCCAAAAATTCAATTTTTTTTTTTTTTTTTTTGGGAAATGAGGTGGAGGAAAAGGGAAATTGGAGGGAAAAAAAGCTTTATAAGCACCTCTCTCCCTTCCATTTCTCATTCACTTGTCATTTGAGTGTTTGGCTAATTTGTGTGACTGTTGAAACTTGAGAGTGAAGCTAGTGTGAAAGAGTTGTTGGAGGATGCTAAAGGAGGCTTCATCGAATCAGACTAAGCTTTAGGTAGGCTTCATGAACCTAGTTAGAATGTTTTCCATGTATTCATTTTTGTTTTTTTTTTGTTTGCAATTCTTTTATTTATGTTTGCAAAAAAAAAAATTGTTTGGGAATGCTTGTGGCTGAGTTTCTCTACCACACAGAGCCATTGTGTCGCTGCATTTCTTAGCCTGGCTAGTTTCTCTACCACACAGAGCCATTGTGTCGCTGCATTTCTTAGCCACACAACCAAAAAAAATTGCAAATTATAAAAGAAAACAAACAAACCAACAACAAAAAAATTATTTTTTTTCTTCCAGATTTTGTCACCATGCCACCAAAGGGTTTCAAATAGTCTCGTGATCCGGCATGGGCACATGATCAACGAATCATTCCCGGTAATGACCACAATATCAAGTACAATTATCACAATGCCACGATGCATGCAGGCGCTAAAATACCACCTAGCCAAAATTCCTGGCCATGGTGCGGAATGTTGTCAAAGTTGCCCTAATCAAGTCACTACTGAAATGGTAGCTGCTTTGGAATCCACTGAAGAATCAAGTTCTAAGAGGTCAAGAAGGAAGGATGAGATTGTTGGGATAGGTAGATCATCATCTCAGAGTGAAACACAGTTTCAAAGTCTAGGTATTGGTAACTCCTCTTCAACTGCTATGGCAAACAGGAGTATAACCTCTTCTTTCTTCAGTTCTCGTACAACTCCAGGATCTCAACCAACCTTCGACAATTTCAATGATAAGAAGAGGAAGGAGGCAGATATGGCAGTGAGGAGGTTTTGGTACCATAACAGTCTTTTATTCAACTATGCAAAGTCTTATTTTTATCAACCCATGGTAGATGCCATTGCATGTGCTGCCCCTGGATACAAAGCCCCATCTTATAATGCACTTAGGGGGAAAGAGCTAGATGACGAGCTTGAGTGTGTCAAGGAACAATTGGAGAGCATTAAAAGCTCATGGAAATTTATAGATTGTACACTTATGTCTGATGGGTTGACAGATCAAAGGGTAGAACAATAATAGATTTTGTTGTAGCTTGCCCTAAAGGAACCATGTTCCTAAAATCCATTGATGCATCTGCAAATGTAAAATATACACATTTGATTTTTTCATTGTTGGCTGATGTGGTGGAGGAAGTTGGGGTTGCAAATGTTGTCCAAGTAATCATGGACATTGCAACAAATTATGTGGCAGCTGAAAGGTTGCTTTGTGCCAAATATCCCACCATTTTTTGGACTCCATGCGCTCCCCATTGCATAGACTTGATGCTAGAGGACATTGGGAAGTTGGAGTGGGTGCAAGACATTGTGCAAGAATGCAAGCATATTACCACGTATATTTATAATCATGCTTGGGTGTTGAACCTTATCAGGGAATTCACATAGGGTGAGCTTAGTCGCCCAGTTCTCACACGGTTTGCAATAAACTTTGTTTCCCTCCAAAGCCTTTTGTATGAGTACCAAGATTTGAGAAGAATGTTTTGTACCCAGCAATGGGTATTCTGGAAAGATAGCACAAAACCGGAAGCAATGTCTATGAAAACATTTGTCTTTGTTGATAGTTTGTGGGACAAAGTGACTAAGATTGTCAGCTTCACTAAGCCCATTGTGAAAGTCTTGAGATTGATGGATGGAGAGAAACCTACAATGGGATATATTTACGAGGGCATGAACAGGGCCAAAGAGGCCATCAAGACTTTCTATAAGGGAAATGAATCTAAATATCCCCATATATGGAAAGTTATTGATTCCAGGTGGGACAAGCAACTACATTCACCATTGCTTGTAGCAGGAGCATATCTCAATATGAGTTTATTCTATAATGACGGGTATAGCATTCAAAGAGATCCTGAGGTGATGAGTTGTGTCATGATGTGCATTGAGAAGATGTTCCCGGATCTAGATATTCAGGACTAAATCAACAAACAACCAGATATGTACAAGGAAGCATCTAGCATGTTTGGATTCAGCTCAAGCCAACGTCTCAAGGACAAGAAAATGCCTTGTAATTTTGCTAGTTCTCTTTTATATGTTTGGCATTGCAAACTGATAATCTTTGTTGTTATTTTTTTACAACTCATTGGTGGATAGATTGTGGCACTGAGGCACCACAATTACAAGAATTCGCCATCATAGTTCTGAGTCAACCCGGTAGTGCTTCTTCTTGTGAGCGCAATTGGTCAGTGTTTGAGCACATCCACAGCAAAAAGAGAAACAGGTTGAAGCATGAGAGGTTGGATAAGTTGGTTTTCATCTACTACAACCTTTGAATGCTTACAAAACAAGTGCAACCAAAGGATACAGATCCAATTTTATTGGATACTATTGATTTAGAGTCTGATTGGGTTGTGGAGGAGGAGGCCCCTAATTTGAGTTGGCTTGATGAAGAGACTGAGGATCTCTCTAGTTTGCCATCTCAAATGGAGATTCCAAATACACCTGCCTCACAGTTGCTTCAGTCTTCTGATGTTACCACTAGCTCCATGAGGACTTATTTTAGGCATGGTCGTCCATGAGTGATGAGACTCAAGATTGTTATGAGACAATCATTTATCATTTATGACATTGTATTTGAATTTTGAACTTGCTGACATTTTTTATTTTAATTATGGAATCACAAGTCCTTTTCTTATTCAGTATCTAAATGTTTTGCTTACAAAAATCGAATATGTTATGTTGCACTTTTATAGATATGAGATGATGTTATGAATTATTGCATATATTGTGGTTTTTATAACTTATAAGGATTGGAATTGTGATTAGTTTCTTTTTTGTGCTTAAAATTTACTACATTTTAAGGTTTTTTTTGTATTTTGACGAGTCTTATACAGGTCTTATAAGGGTCGTTCCAGAGTCTTATACGAGTCAAAGAGTCAATGTCGTGATGAGTCTTATACGAGCACGAGTCTTGCAACATTGATACAT